>JAKZAN010000207.1:0-70177 GCA_023053545.1 Lepidurus packardi
CCAACCCCAACCCCAACCCCAACCCCAACCCCAACCCCAACCCCAACCCCAACCCCAACCCCAACCCCAACCCCAACCCCAACCCCAACCCCAACCCCAACCCCAACCCCAACCCCAACCCCAACCCCAACCCCAACCCCAACCCCAACCCCAACCCCAACCCCAACCCCAACCCCAACCCCAACCCCAACCCCAACCCCAACCCCAACCCCAACCCCCAACCCCAACCCCACTTTGTTGTGAGTTACGATTCTCCCACCAACTTTAAAATATAGAGATAAATATGATCCTCCTAACCACTAATCAATCTGTTCGTCATGCCATTTAATTAAGCGCAATATTTCAAATCCCATAATTCCCCAAATCAAAACACAATTGCATGGGAAATATTAAGGCTTTGTCTGCAACAAGACCAAACCAGTACGCCTAGTCTCTCTGTCCCCATTGCAGAAAATAGCCCCTGCTCCTCTGTCTAGAAGACGCATGTGCGGATAATCGCAGGCTATGCTATAGGTGCGACTTCCCCCGCCTTCATCTGTGTCATCGCATGATCGAGGTTGCCGAGTTCTATCATGCGACGTGCATCCGACCCAGCCTACAAAAGATCCTGGCATCTTTGAAGAAGGACATGATCCAAGAGCTAAAGAATGTTTTTAAAAGGAACTATGAGCATGATAGTATAATAAATGAGGCCATTCGTATGATTGAGGAGCTCGAAATCCCTCCACATATCGCGGAAGGACTCTAAACTCTCCAAAACTCAAAGGAGATGTTCAGCAGCCGTATGATCAGATTTGATGAAGACGTCTTGCTAGAAAACATGAGGATGGTCCAAGATTTCGAGGACAGTATTGCGTGGACTAGCCAATTATTGGAAGTGGCATTCGAGAAGTAGAAATAGGTAAGGATTCTCCTCAAGTCAAAATACGTGGATGAGATGATATGGGACTGGCATCGACTGGGGATTCCGATAAAAAGGGAGCATTATATTGCCCTGCTTGCGGGTTCTTTGGAGTTCTGGCTGCTGGACAATCATGTGCATAGCGACAAAGTCCGCAACATCAATCATGTGTCTCCTACTTACTCTTCTTACCGTAAGAGAGCATCGGAGATAAAAGACAATAGTGACTTTAAATGGAATAGGTAGCGCACAGTCGTTCTATACAAGCATCGCTCCGGACTGCCCGCTCCACATCCCTAAACCATCGACTTCTCGGACTATATTGACAAAATCAAAGTGGAATTTATGAGCAATGAGTCCAAGAGGAAACGCAGATCGAAGCCAGCCACCGAGTGCACGATAAGGCTTCCAGCGAGACTCAAGGTATTGAGGATTGAGAATCGAGACCCACGTGTGAAGGTCAGATACGGCGATGAGAAGAATCAACTTTGCGATCTGAGTCAGTTACCGCGTCTGTGTAGTGTGAGAATCTACGATGTAAACCCCGGCTTTCTGTAGCCCTCTTTCTGGCATGCCGTTTACAGGTGGGCTAAATAGGCGATGAGGAAAAAAAGCCTGTACGACTTCTCGATTTCTAGTCCTAATTGTTCTTTTCCTAAGAAAGTGAACAGGTGCAGGATTTTGATGAAGCAAGTGCAGTTGGTGAAGAGACGGGAGCTGCCATCAGCAATCATCGAGGCACTCTACGCCCCTGAAGTGAACAAACAAAGCAAATGAATAGAAAGTTCGATTTGTGGAAAACACACATTATTGTCAGACAAGGTATTCTTAATTTGACGCAGAGATAGAAAGAATATATATCGACATTTATAAAATCCCACTTTTTAATTCGCTTCCGTATAAGTACAAACAGAATAACCCATAATCAATAGTAGAACAATGAAACTCAAAACCTCCTTCGCGGCGACTGCACTCCTCTTGGCTTGTTTCCAGACAGTGTCGGCCGATGTTTCGCCTACTCCAACACCAAAACCTGTGATCTCCATTCCTGAAACACAACCTAATACTCCTCTAGAGACACATTCCATCACTTAATCGCCTAAAACAACAGATGGTTCTCGCTTAGCTAATGCAACAGCACCACACATCTAACCCCTGGCAATCACTCCTGAAAAATCTGAGCCAGTTAAAGTCATAAACACCATCAAGAGAAAAACACATTAGAAACATCATCACGCCCACCATAAGACCCACCATAAAAGGAAGACACACAAAAGAATAAAACACGAGGAATAGCTGAGGCAGACTAAGTAACTGCATTCTCATCACCACAAGGGCCACTAATCTAAGCTGATAGTCGAAGGACATGAAAAGATCGCGCATAAAATGCCGAAGAGGCATGGGAAGAACAGAGTGACGGTATGGCTATAGGGAGCTGTGGGGATAGCATTGGTGGCGATGCTGATGATGCTGATCCATTACGGGCCAGGATTCACAGAGATGTGGAAGTTATTCAAGGTAGGGGGCTGGGGGAAAACCTAAGCGAAAGGATACAGCGAGGAAGGAAGGGAGAGTACATCTGACTTCAACCCCTAATCGGTGAATATTAAGTAGTCTGGGTGATCTGGTTATTGTATATGCACGATTAGCTTCGTTATTTGAGAAGAATAGCGTGGATGGGGGATTAGCAAACAGGGAGGGCGGGTCACTGGATTTTTGTTTAGCTAAAGCTATTCAGAACAATCTTTCTTGGTCCTGCGATAATTGACAAAGGATTATTGAATTTGTATTACTCTGCACTCCCCAATTTTTGAAAACATGTACAATAGGGAACGCGACTCCTCCCATCTCTCCAGCTACTCCCAGCCCAAACCCTCCTCCAACCCCAATTTATTCATCCGCCACTCCGACAAGTATGCAGACATACTCAAACGAGCCCTGGATTCCTCTACTTCCCAAAACCGAACACTCCCCACTAAACCATTGACCTAGAACTCCCTCCACGATCTAAACAAACCCGTGCCGCCTCCTGTCCTGATCTCCGGCAAATCTCTGGGCCTGGGTGCCTACTCCAACGTCTACCTGGTCTGCGAGTAGAAAACCAAGACAATCTACGCACAAAAGATCGTCCCGAAATCGATCATCGCTAAGCATAAATAATCTCTGTTGGAGTAAATCCGCATCCACCTCCGTCTGCGACACGAAAACATTATCAACTTGTACCACTTCTACGTGGAAGATGAGAAGCTCAAGTTCCTCATGGAATTCGCAGAGAAGACTCTGTACACTTATCTAAAAGAGAAAGGCGGTAGGCTGCCAGAAAAATAGGCACTTTTCATCATCAAACAGGTGCTGCAGGGCCTCAAGTACCTGCATGGGCAGGGAGTGACACATCGCGACCTGAAACTGGAGAACGTCCTTGTAGCCTTTTCGGTAACCCCTTTTGCTGACTTTTTGCAATGAATTAAAAATAGGCAGTACGCAGATGGATAATAAAGTTAGGGAAAATGATATCAAAATTTGTGACTTCGGCTGTGCTAAACGAGGCAAGAACTTCGACTCCAAAGAGCTGGTGGGCACTATCGACTACCTGTCGCCTGAAGTGGCATTGTGCGCGAGCTACACCCATAAAACTGATATCTGGGCGGCAGGGGTGCTTCTGTACGAGCTGATATACGGGGCCACTTTCATGGCCAACATCCGCGAGAGCGAGAAATACACCTATCTTATGAAAGTAACTCTATCAGTTTGCGTAAAATGACAGCTTAGACCAGAGCAAGACTTGCATTACCCCAACGCATCAGCGGAACTACGCAGCCTGTTCGGGAGGATGCTAGCAGTGTAGTCGAAACGGGAGGAGGCCGAGAAGCTGCTTTGCGACAAGGTATTCTCCTAATTACGAGGGGAGTGAGCGAGGAGCCAGTCTTGATCCAAGAATGTGGGCCATCGAGACACGTGCACATTTGTTGCATATTTTGGATATATCTTCTAACCGTTTCACCTAAATTTCCTTCCCAATTTTAGAGTAGCTACTGTAAATCAAAAAAGAAGAAGAACAAGACGAATCACAAATTCTGTCTACCTTATCTAATCATGTTTGAGACAAGATCTATTTTTTTTATCATTTTTTACTAAATTACTGACTAATCTTAATATTGTGTCTCCATGTCCCTCTCCAAGAACAAGGAAAACCACAAGCCTCCTGTCAAAACGGTATCTCGCAAGACCATGTAACAGTACCCTCTTTGACTCTCTCTCTTAATGATCATCGTCACAGGGCCCAGCTCCTAGAAGAAGCACACAAGGGGTTCGCCTATGAGGTACTCGAACTCGAAATATCTCTCGAAGACGAAAACCTCAAAAACGATAACAAACTTGAAGAAATCACTAAGCTCATCCAACTGTACATGGTAGGAGTAGAGGTCATGTAGTGCGCAGAAGATCCGCGCTTCAAGTATTTCAGCAAGAAGCTGCAGGGTCTGATGCTCAAGAAGCCAGTATTCGAGCAGCTCTGCCGCAACTCAGCCAAGCACAACAATAGTCCCACGCAGAGGGGCCCGGAGGTCATGAATGAGTATATGCTATCCCCCAAAGAGAAGGAGGAAAAGATTGTGGCCCATCAGATCCAGATGTTCTACACCCAGGAACAGTCGCAGAAGCAGAAGATTAGGTAGCTCTAGGAGGCAGAGAAGAAAATTGAAAAGAACCAGGATACTATTTCTAACAACCTCAAAAAGCAGGAAAACAGTATCCGCGAGCGAATAAAGCAGCGGAAAATGCGTTCCGAAACTTCCAGCAACAAAAACTTCGACGCACTCGGCAACCGCCAGAGTCCAGCCAAGGACAAAGAGGATCGTCTGAACGACGAGTACTTCCAGGATCAGACTGCAACCAAGATCGGAAAAGGGGATAAACAACGTCTGAACTTCGTGACAACATCACGTCATGGCAAGGGTTAGTACGATATATGATACTGTTATGTACTTTAGTGATGAATTTCTCTTCAATCCTGCACGCATGAGCCGGTCATCTGCCTCTGTTAGAGAGGGGCATCGAGAAGCCGGCATTAACCTAGACTTGAGTGAATTCATGAGGTTGGTTTGTTTTAATTTGTTTAGATGACACGCAAGCACATATTAAACAACAGAAAAGTATAATATCTATTTAATAGGCCCTGACTATAACTCCACCATGGCCGACGACAAGTCCAGAAACTAGCCCAAATAGATCAATTGGCAGGAGTTTAACTACCCGCCTTTCATCAACGTCATCCACTTCTCGCCCTCTTAACTCCCTCCTGAAAATAAGCAAGTCGTTCTCCTGCTTTTCGCTGCACACATCATGATCGTCATCATCGGCATCCTCAACTTCATCGATTGCTGCATACAGGCTTCTGCTGGCCTCGGAGGCATACGCATATTGTACTCGGTGCTGTTCATCCTGCTCTTCAGCCCTGTCACCTTGTTCCTCTTCTATAGAGGTAAGCACCTCCCCTCACTTATTCGTAGGCTACACCGGAATCTGCAAATAGAAGTCCCTCCTCGGCATGTACATGTATCTGCAGCCTGTATTCATCATCCTGTGGGTCGTGTTCGCAATCGTCGACTTCCTCGGCTTCAATGGGTTCATCCGTGTGAGCGAGCTGTTCAAACTGGGCCAGGGAGGGGCAGGCGGCCTAGCGCTAATCTAGTCTATGCTGTTCCTGCTGGACGCCCTGCTGTCGAGCTACCTGTACTACAAGGTATGCCAGCTGAGGAGCAGTCTGCGCGACAAACTGATAACAAGCATCATCTGAGATTAGTATAACTCTTTCTCTTGCCATTCCTCGAGTTAATATCTATTGTTGTCCTATAGTTTTTTGCCAAAAATACTATAGACAAGTTTAAAGGTTATAGTATTATGTAAAAAATCGCTCACGGGTGGGTTTGAACCACCGACCTTTCGGTTAACAGCCGAGCGCTCTACCGACTGAGCTACGCGAGCATTACACTCTCGAGGGTTCAAACAAGTAGAAGTGTTTTGGACACGAGGCTTGGTTGACTAAAATGCATGAAACCTAATCCCCAAACAAGTGAGACCCGTTGAAATCCTCCCTCGTAAAGTGAAGACCATAGCTATGAAATAAAAGCATGTTTTTGCATTATTTATTTTGATCTGTCATATACTATAGGTTTGTCTTTACACTATAGTGATTCTTAATTACAAATATGCTAAGTATGTTCCCGCTCAGAGGAGGTTGGTTAATATTAGACGGAACTTATATTGAAGCATGCATCACCTTGGGTATTTCCTGATCAAACTCTTGATCCCTTCCAAAGCTTTCAGTTTCCGCTCTACACTCTTATTCTGCAAGTATGCTTGTTCAGTCTTTCTGAATGACTCCTACTGAAGAGTCTTCTGCGCCACCTGCGACACGAACGATTCCTCTTTCCACCTCTCCAACTCACGCTTCAGCTCTGCGTTCCGCTGTTTCTTCTCGCTAATCTTCTCTTCTGCTTTGCCAACCTTGTCCTACAACTTCCCAACCTATTCTTTCAGATGCTTGTTTTCCATTTCCAGCAAGTTGTTCGTTTATTTAAGCTTCGTGATGGTCTTTTCAGACTCATCGAGTCTTTCCATCAACATAATCTTATCAGTCTTATCCTGGTGGAGCTTTGGCTCTAAATTGTGTTTAAGGAAACGCTCTTCTTTGTCCTTCCGCATGAGCTCTTCTCGTAGGAGGTTATACTGCTTGTCCAGGTTATGCCTATAGATAGCCTTTTCAGCCGCGAGTCTCTCCAGCTCATCACCATACGTAGAGTTCTGGAACCTGAGCTCTTGGTTGTGTTTCCTGAGCTCTTCTTTCTCTTTGATACTGTTCTCCAGCCTCTGGGTACTGGCGTCAAACAATCGTTTGAGTTCCTCCACGCGCTCGTTCAGTTTCGTAGTTATTAGACTATTCTCTATCTTCAGATGTTTGACTTCTGCTTCTAACTCCACTATGCTGTGCCTCAACTGTTCTACTGTCTGGTTCTTCTTTCTCAGCTTTTACTCGTACTTCAGGATGATCTTTTATCTGTCAACTGCTTGCGACTGCTGATCTCCATCTATGTAGCTGCCCTCGTTCTCGACACGGAAACTACTTTTAGTGTACACATGATCTTTACGGACCTTCTCTAAATCCTCAAGTTGATCAGTGATCTTGCCGAGTCTCCTTTTAAGATCTTAAATTTCCTGGTCTTTTTTAGAGTTGGTCCTTTCGAGCTCGTCGATTGTATCTTTTAGCTTCCTTTTATTATGGACTTACCGTGCGTAGTCTTCTTTGAGTTACTTCAGGTTATCAGAAAGGTACGATAGTTCCATTCTATTGTTTTTGAAACTCTGGTCATTGCTTTTCTGCGTCTTCAGTTTCGAATGTAAGGGCGCCATCTCTTCCGAAGAGGAAGAAACTGAATCGTCTTCGTTCAACGTGATCTTCTTATTATTCACATGAGAGGAGTGTTTGGAACTGAAGTTGCCTGCCGATAGGCTTTTAGCAAGAGTAATGGATGAAGGATGTTCCACGGGCGTGGGATTTTTATTTCTGGGGTGACATCGCTGGGGGTCTGGGCTCTTGAGGAGGATACGATAGTCGCGGAGCTTCTGTCTTGCTAGTTTATCGCACTTGGCTGCAAGCTGCGAGAGTTCTTCTTGACGTTTGGATTCGTTGAGAGAATTATGTAGTATTTTGAGGCGGGTGTGAAGGGAGTGGACTTCAGCATAGGAGGATGCATGATTAATGTCCTGGAAGATTTGTTCGAGCTGCTTGAGTGTTTTCTTGGGGTTGAAGGGTGTGGCCATTTTCGGATACCGATGGATAATTGTGTGTTGCGACAGAAGTGGAATATTCTGGTGTAGTGCTGTTGTTTATGTTGTAAGTTTTTATTTGAAGTCGCGTTCTACAAGCCTTCTGCAGATATTTGAACAGAGAGTATTGTTTCCTTAGTCCAGATTATTGGTCTGACCCTTTAGCAATGTCTTCAAGCAAAAAATACTATACTTTCTTCACTATTCTTCGCATATAGACACATTTTCCATACCAAAGCTTCTATTGCTCCAGAATATCCACCCATACCCATACCCTAATATGGCTTTCGTCAGCGAGTCTCCACGGCAACTCAAATACCCCAAGCCTGTTAACCCTGCCATTGGGCCTGGTAATTCACAAACCTTACCCAATTCTCTGCATAGGTTCTTATGACTCCGGGGCAACACATTTTACTGAAAAATCATATGCACCCTTCCTCTCAACTTCCTCGAAACTTAGTGATAATAATGTCAAAAAGTCCTAGTCGCCGGGGCCTGGAGCTTACTAAGCTACAAGCATTTACTACAAGCCTGTCGAGTATGTCTTAGAAGAAGAAGAAAAAATAAGGCTAATTTCCCTGAAGAAACCGAACTGTAACTTTTTGTCGAAAGTGCAGAGATTTAAGAACTCAAGCAGCGCCGTGCCCGGCCCAGGCTCATAGTAAAACACCAGATCTGTATTTAATCGCAAATTTTGGTTGATGTTGTTTTTAGTGATTTTGATCCGTAAGGGCACCGTCGTAGTGAGTCTTTAAAGAAGAAGTTCTAGCTCAAAAAGAGAATGAATTCTGAACTTCTGGGGTTGCTTCTACATAACCGCCAGCCTATACCAACGATTCCGGCCGAGTCCCAGAAGTATGGCTATACCTAAGGGCCTGAACATCAGTTGATCAGCATTGACAAGAAACATCAGAAGATACTGCCCAAAGACAAGACGATCGAATCCGATGTAAACGAAACCATGACCAGCCTCATCGGCTGCCGAAAGCAAAGGAGTTACGATAATATCGAGAAGCGGTTTATTAACTTCACCAAGAAGATTCTGGAAGAAGAAGTAGAAGTGCCTGATGAGATTCTAAGTCAACCCACATTGAAGAATTGTTCAACAGTGTCTTCTTCACCAAGGGTTCGGAAACCAGCTGCACCTAAAGTCATCAAAAGCCCATTGAACACAAGGGAACAGGAGACCCTTCACAAGATTGTGGCTTAGAATTTCCCCAGCACATCTCCAGGCCCAGGTTCCTACTCGCTTACCAACAAAAAACGGACCTCCAAGGCAGAAAGGTTTCAATTTTTCGGTTCCTCATCTGTGCGCTTTACTAATTAAAATTCAAGTAGCTCAACTGAGCTAAGCAGTGCTGGGCAATCACGCGTAAAGTTCCATAACCTACTGCTCACAGAGCCTTCTAAGGGGAAAAATAAGATCTAAAGCTTCGGAAAAGATAAAAGAGAACTCTTCCCCCATTTAAAGAAATGGTGGGAAATTCAGCTTGGGCCTGGATCGTATGAACCTACTCCCGAAATGGTCAAGAGGAAGGCACCTGGTACAGTTATTCCCAAGTAAGCTCGGTTCAAGGTCAGAGATCCTGAAGTGCCTCCTCCAGGAGCTTATACGAAAGATGCAGGAATTGATGAGATTATCGATAAGACTGTTTCGCCTAAGCCTACCAAGCGAACAGAGGAGGATAGGTTCAAGATGAAGCTGGACGAATACAAGTAGAATTTAGGCCCCAATTCTTATGACCTGTCGAAGTCTATGATGGCTGCTAAGTTACGCAGGTTCGAGATCAATAGTTTCCCTCCTTTCGGCTCTTTGAAGGAACGCTTCAACTATGGCTAAGCGCGAGAGAGTACTCCTCAACAACAAAGCTGCTAGTGCGAGAAAAAGGACTCACAGACGAAGGACTCGCAGGCGAAGAACAACAGGCAATAGAAAGATAGCTACGAGAACCAGTCTTTTATGTCAACGTGTGGAAGATTTTCGGATAAGCAGCCAGCTAGCATCTTAGGTCCTGGAGTAAACCTTCCATAATTAAACCCATACTTACCCATAATTTAAATGGTCTCTAGAAATACGAACCCAACAATTCGCTGATACGTCCTTCTTACAACGTGAAGTACAGAAAATGAGTGTCTGCTTTAGTTGGAATGGGGAGAGAATTAGGACAGGTCGGGTGACAATGACTCGAGCGGGTATAACGATCTCTTCTGCAAGCCTTTTCGAACCTTCCATAAATATGTATATTCAGTAATGTGTATTGCAAGGATTCCAGTACATCACACGCTGTTTTCTGTCAAGCGAAGAAATTAATCTACTGCTTTATCCAGTCAGCAAAATACTTAATTGCGTATTATTTCGAAAGTATACGAATCACAAATAGACCATCCATAATTGGCTCCAAGACTCATAATCCTTGATGCTGCTCTTCAAACCACTCTACAACAAGGTCATCGAGGCTATCGTGCGCCCACCCCGTTCCCATTACGACATAGAAGATCTTGGTAAAATTACTCCTTTTCTAACCAGCCATAACGCTCCCAGGACCAGCAAAATTCAGAATCGAACAATAGGTTTTCATCCGGACCGACTTCATCATCAACGGCCACGATAATAACTACCAAATCCATGGAAGCCTGTTCCGCAGACTAGAAAAATAGATATTCGAGAGTCAGGAATGTCTGGTCTACCTCCATGGAAACATCGGATCCAGAATATCAGGAGTCGAGATGATTGAAGCCGTGCTTACACAGGGGATGAGTCTCGTCATCTTCGATTTCGGAGGATGTGGCATGTCCACCGGTGCTCACGTTACTGTCGGTTTCAACGAAAGAGAGGATGTGAAATCGGTGCTAGACTATTTAAGAAAGCAGGAGAACATTTCGAACTTCATACTCTGGGGTCGAAGTATGGGGGCAGTTGCTGCCATCTATTATAAGGCTCTTTATCAGGATCCTCAGATCAAGGGTTTGGTCTTAGATAGCCCTTACAGCGACTTCACCTCTCTCTGTTTCGAGTTAGTTGACAGGTCACCAATACCCAATTTCATAGGAAAGTCGGTCGTTTCGGCTATACAATAACCACTAACCTAGCGTGTCGGCTTCAATCCTTTCGGACTGTACCCAATCAACTATATCTCGAACATCACGGTTCCAACATTCTTCATCACAAGCTAGCAGGATGAGATCGTCAACCAGTCCCACGTGAAACAGTACTTCGGGCGTTCGGGAGCCATGTTCAAAAGTATCGAAGTATTGAAAGGTGGTCACAATAACCGAAGAAGCAATTAACAAGTGTAGGCAGTGCTAAAATGGCTGCGCATGCACACAAACAAACAATATATCGGGGAGGACTGCGAAGTATCTCTATAGATAATGAGTCAAGTGGGCGAAATCAAAAGTCTGGACAGAAAGGAGTTCAAGATGCTGAGCGATACAATCGACAGCATCCGAGAAGAGTTGAGGGAGATGCAGATTGAGGCGCCAACAACATGACACGGACAGTGATATACTACAACTTTACTTGTTTTTTGCGATTTGAACACAATACTTTGCACAGATTTAGATAGTTGATGGCTCAGGAAGATAAAGATTCTATTTGGGATATCCTTCGCTCCACCTGCTGTATGAGTCTTTCCTTCTCCTGGTAGTTTAGCAGCAGATGTGCGTACTTTTTCTGCAGAGGGATCAGCTATTTGGTTATTACGTTCCGGTACTATTGGTTTTCCTCCTAGAGTCTTTTTATGATCATCGATTCTTCTTCTTGCTAATCACTCTGCCGCTCTGTTTTGCTTTTCATGATCAGTGCTGAGTCGGTTAGAATTGAAAGATCTCCCACCAGAGCTAGTTTTTTCTTCCTAGCATGGGATGTAGCATTAGTGGACTCGTTCATGCGAGCCTTGGAACGCTCAGTATTCGACTCTGGGTTCAGAGAATAGGCAGACAGGGTGAAGGGTGTCTTTCGGGGAACGCTATCGTAGAGGAGTACTCGTTTATGGGTCATGTTGAGAGATTCAGAGACTGTGGTATTTAAGCATGCGGGGGTGTCGAACTTGGTACTTGGCTTTGGAATAGCGCCGAAGGGATGAGCTGTTATAGTGGCGGGAGCGTATTTAGTGGACGAGCTCAGTACCGGGAGCAGGTTTGTCGCAGCAAAATGCAATCATGAGTCAGTAGGGAGGGTAGTATGTTTGGGAAGATTCAGAAATAAATATTGAATTCGGTCACTGTGTCTATAAATGCTCTCAGGACAACACATTCGATGGGATCTACAGATAAAAAGTGGATATTGATATACTACTAAAGGAAGTTATTGGAACAATGGATCAATTCTGGTGAATATAGTATAGGTCATGCACACTTTTAGACTGTTCTGGCTAATAGTTGGAGTTCTGGTAAATCAACAGCTATGATATACACTAGAACTGGGTCGTTAGGACCCAGCTGTTGCCCTATAACATAATCTGTAGGTTGAGTGTGTTGGGTGTATCCACATTCAGATACCAAATAACTAATCTTTTTCCTAAAATTTATCATCTAAATAACAATCCCTTCCCCTCCTGCAATCATAATTAATTTCGGTATCACTTTCTTTACATACGAATTTTATAGCAGCAAATATCCATTTTTCACACATGCTCGTCCCCATTCTAGTCACCTTCCTCATCGTCATCGCCACCAGCGTCTATTTCAAATTCTACCACAACGTCGTCATTAAGACTAATCGCTATAAGAGACTCTTCGAGGAGGCTGGTTTTAGAGTCCTGGCCCGTCCCGTCATCCCATTCGGATCCGGCTTCAAGAGACTCTGCCAGTAAGGGTTCCGTAAACATGGAGACGGCTTTTCCTTCGTAAAAGAGGAGCTGCCACATTTCGATATTGAAATATCCTGTCTGGCTGACCGAATCCTCCTCACTATCATCAACCCCGACATGATGAAAGAGTTCTTCAGCACTAACTAAAGTAAATATGCTAAATTTGAACCGATGATCGCCAACCTCAGAAGTGTGATTGGCACGGGTTTGCTCTTCAGAGAAGGAGATGCATGGAAGAAGCACCGTCGAATTATATCGCACTCGTTCCATTTCTAGTTTATAGAGTCCCTGATCCCCAAGGTTGTCAATACTGCGAATGAGGCTTTCCTTAGTTTTTAAAATATTCAACCGTCCAATCCGGAAGTAGCCAGACATCTTTGGCTTATTTCGTTCTTCGAACAAATCTTAGCCAACGTATTAGTTAAATTCTTTTTTGGGACCAGTCTCAGCGATAAAAAGCTGGACGGAGAAGAGATCGCTTCCTTCGTTGGCAAACTCATAGCTGACGCGACAAATCAGTCATTCGAAACACTTTCGATCATGCTCGGTCCCAAGTTCACTAATCTAGGCCTTAGACAAAATGACAGAAGCATCAAGAGAAGGGCTTCAATGTTCAGGGAGTTCGCTCTACTAACTATCAAGGAGAAGGTTGAAGAGTTCAAGAAGAGGGGTTTTAAGTCAGGGGACAAGAAGACGGGAAATATGTTGGAAGAACTTTATCTAGCCGACTGCATGAATTAAACGAATGCGTCGGAAGGCAGCTACAGTTATCTTGAGACTGTCGAAGAATTCTGCACCTTTTTTGTTGCAGGCACAGACACAACGTAAATTTCCTTTTCCCTTTATAATTTGACCATTATCCGAATAGATCCCATCTTACTACAATGATACTGGTCTATCTCCATGGAAATCCCGATGCACTCGATAAACTTCGCTAAGAAGTGGCATCTATAATCCACAGCGATGCAGACTTTACCAATGAAAATCTCAATAGAATGGAGTATATGCAGGCTGTCATCAACGAAACCCAAAGAATGTTTGGGCCAGCCAGTATTTTAATGTTTAGATAAGCCCTATCCCCACATACTATGGTGGGTGTACCCATTGACAGAGGCACTTTGATCACCCCATTCTTTTTTGCGAACGGTTACTGCGAGAAATACTACAAAGACCCTTATGTGTTCCGCCCATAAAGGTGGCTGGAAGAGAACAAGAACATGGGACACCCCTTCGTGTTCCTGCCCTTCAGCGCAGGGAGGAGGAACTGCATCGGACAGCACTTGGCCCTCATGGAGGCGAAGGTGCTGGTGAGCAAGTTCGTGATGAGGTACGACTTCGAGATGCCCGAGAAGATCCGGATGGACTTCGGGTTCCTGTACGCGCCGGAGAGGTTCGATACCCTCGTGACTCGCAGGGAGTCCGAGGCGACTGGGCACTGCTGATCATAGTTTTGGATGTGTGGTTTTTATTTATTCATTAGTGGTAGCTCTACGTATGAATACTCAAGTCATTGGAGGGTCCCATAAAATTTCAAGAGTTGCACTCAGTTAGATTATGTATGTCTTTCTAACACTATATAGTCGAGGAACTATTGCCAAATTCCTATAAAATTCCTGGATTCGCGAAGCAGATGTGTATATTTTTTAATTTTCTGATTTGGTCTATATCTACCTAGTATGCCTGATTAAATTTCACAGTTTCTCTTTTTTTTTAATTGGAACCCGCTTTTTTCTATCTTTTTATAGTAAATATCTACCCCATAATGTTGCTCTCTATCACCGTCACCCTGCTGATTCTTGTTGCCACCAAGGTGTACTTCAAGTATTTCCGTTCTATTATCAACAGGACCAAACGCTACAAGAAACTCTTCTAAGAGCAAGGCTTCAAAGTCATGGTTCGTCCTCTTACTCCTTTTGGGTACGGCTTCATAAAACTAATCTAAGAAGGTCTATAAAAACACAACGATGCTCTTTCTATCCTAGTGAAGGAACAAGCGTCTTGTGATGTCCAAATTTACTCCCTTGCTGACAAAACAGTCCTTACCATCATGAACCCTGATCTGATCAAAGAGTTTTTCACAAAAAATGATTCTTGTTATATAAAGTTCGACCCTTTGATCGCAAATCTCAAAAAGGTAGTTGGCAAGGGCATTGTTTTCAGTGAAGGAGAACATTGGAAGAAGAACCGTAAGATCATATCGAATTCCTTCCACTTCGCATTTCTCTACTCACTGATCCCTAAAATAGTCGAGACTGTCAATTAGATTTTTGAAAAATTCTAGAAAAGCCACAAGAGTGACCCTCAAGGAGTTAGATCTGTTTGGCTGCTAGAGTTTTTCTAAAAGCTTTTCGCTAATGTCATGGTGAAGTCCTTTTTTGGGGTCAGTCTAAGTGACAAAAAAATTGAAGGAGAAGAAATTCCTGCCTTTCTAGGCAAGTTGATCGTCGACACAATGAAACAGTCCTTTGAAACACTCTCTATCCTTCTTGGCCCCAAGTTTCTGGAACTAGGCCTCAGGAAATTTGACAGAAGTATCAACAGAAGGGCTAAAAAATTCAGAGAGTTCGCTCTCGAAATGGTCAAAGAAAAGGTTTAGGAGTTCAAGAAGAGAGGCTTCAAGGCCGGAGACTAGAAGACAGGAAGCTTGTTGTAAGAACTCTATCTGGCTGACAGCCTGAACGAAAAGCATGCCTCAGAAGCTAGCTACAGCTATATCGAACTAGTTGAAGAGTTCTGCACCTTTTTCGCTGCAGGCACCGACACAACGTACACATTCTTTATCCACCACATCCTAATGTCTCTAGATCCCACCTAACCACCATGATGCTGGTATACCTCTACCGCAACCCTCATATCCTGGCGAAGCTTCGCGAGGAAATTACATCCCTGATCCGCAGTGATGCAGACTTTACCAATGAAAATCTTAAAAGGATGGAATATATGACAGCTGTCATCAACGAAACGCAGAGGATGTACGGGCCAGCTACCAGTATTTTTCTAAGAGAAGCAGTTACGGCCCATTCCATGCTGCATGTCCCCATCGAGAAGGGTATACTTATATAACCAGGCTTCTTGGCGAACGGTTACTGCGAGAAATACTACAAAGACCCTTATGTGTTCCGCCCATAAAGGTGGCTGGAAGAGAACAAGAACATGGGACACCCCTTCGTGTTCCTGCCCTTCAGCGCAGGGAGGAGGAACTGCATCGGACAGCACTTGGCCCTCATGGAGGCGAAGGTGCTGGTGAGCAAGTTCGTGATGAGGTACGACTTCGAGATGCCCGAGAAGATCCGGATGGACTTCGGGTTCCTGTACGCGCCGGAGAGGTTCGATACCCTCGTGACTCGCAGGGAGTCCGAGGCGACTGGGCACTGCTGATCATAGTTCTGGATGGCTGTGTATAGTATCTGATTTGGTTGCTGTGATGGTTCAGGGACTAAGGTAGGGAGAATTCTATGAGCAGAGCTGCGCACTGAGGTATCTAGTTATAGAAGGGAGTGTTGAGTGATTCTAAAGAAATGGTGAAAGATCAGATATGATAGATCTTAACATCAGGTAAGGTGGAATCGAATTGGGAGGGTGGGGGCGAAGAGGGGAGGGATGGGGGAGGGATGGGGGAGGGGGGGAGGGATGGGGGTAGTTGACAGGAGGAGGAGGTTAGTTTGAATAGAGGAGAGTGAAGGAAGCAGATGATGGATGATAGAGAAGGAAGGAATAAATTAAATTTGAATAGAGGGAGGAGTGGAATAATAGGAGGGGGAAATACTGAAGATGAGGGAGGAGAACGGGAAGTAAAGAATATAATGGGGACGAGGAAGTATATTATAATGGGGAAGAAGCAATATAATTGAAGAGAAAGGGAAATGGAGGTATAATGAAGACAGACAAGAGGGCAAAGGAATCAGAGAGGCAGCGAATAAAGGGAAACAACAATACAGGGTAATGGAAAGAATGAAAGGATGATGGTGAAGACATGATAAATTCAATAAATACAAGTAGAATCAAAAAGGACGAGTAGCTCTTTTGCCAACAACGGCACATTCTGCACAGAAGTACACTGAACAATTGGCACAGGCATAGTACTTCATCGGTGGCTGTTAGCAATAACCATGCTTTTGTTTGTTCTTTTTGTCGTTGGACTCGAACAAAACATACGGCATATCGCACTTATTGCATGTATGTCCAAACTGCTAGTGTTGTTTTAACTACATCGACTCGCCATCACACAAACAATGAGTTGTGAAATGGTGACGACATATTTTGCATTTCATGGTTGGAATTGAAACGTTCATTTGAATTTGGGAGTTATGTATTTTTATGATTATGGGGTTGGGATGGATGATGATTTTGAAAGAGAGGATTCAGGTGGGTGGTCAAACCTTTTGGGAAATAAACAGCACACCACCTATTCGCTTTTTAGATAATCTGACAAGAACCTATCGACTGATAATAGGCCAAAACAATAGCTAGTTCGTAGTTAACTATTGCTAAAACTATTGCACTCAGTTATTTACTAAACTAAAACTCTTGATCTCCCTTCCTACCTCCATGCTACCAGTCTTAGTTGCCACCTATTCCCACTCCTCATCCCTCCTGTCTTCCCCATCATCCAACACTTAACCCTTCTTGCCATTTCTTGCTCATCAGACCATCTCCACAATGATATGATAAGCCATTTCGATGACCGTCATCGACCCAGCATCCATTCTCCTAAAACAGACATCTTTGGTCGAACCACTGGGTTGAACTTTCCATTTTCGAGAATTTGAAAGAAGGTAGTGAGTCATAGGATGGTCCACTGTGTGAGGTTGGACATATTCGAAACCAAGGCAAAAACAAATAACCAAATGATGGCCAAAATTGTAGCAATCTAAGAGCCTGCAAACAAGATTGAAAGGAGTATTGCTGACTGTTTAAGTTTTTTTGATGCTTTTAGAGGGCAGACCGGGAACCTAATAGTTTAAGCGGTATTGGTGGCGATGGGGAATGGAGGTTGGAAAAGTACGAAGCTTAGTGAAGGCCCCACGGAATATATTGTACTTCGTAGTTGAAAACTCGAACCTTGCGTGACATGCTATGGGAAGTGAGTTTTGTTGGTGATGCTTTAGAGTCTGATGCTTCCCGACTTGAATAAATTCGAACCGCGCCAAAATCTATATATCCCTTACATATTGTTTTTTCAGATGAAACTCCCAAAACAAAGAACTGGATATCACTGATATTTTATATCGGAAATTTAATCTGAACTTGTTTCCTACTCCCATATTGCCAAAGGGACCTAGAGTTGCAGGTCAAATGGGATCATTAATCTCACCATATCTTTAAACATGAGTCCGTAACCAATAGCCACGGCTCTGTGTTTATCGCGAGGGTGTATCATATGGAAGCAAAGAATCCACTATCTCAAACAGTAATTACATTGACGAGTAGCCTATAGTCATGAAACCTGCATCAGTTGAAGTCAGAGTATGTTCATTTGAAAATACACCCACTTTCACTCCCATTATTGGCTAGAGTCTTCATACAATAGAAAGTAAAAGTAACTTTTGCCCTGTGAAACAATAATTATGGACAACTTCATTTATTGTTCTTTGTTATAGAATTATTCGGACTCCCTCCATCGCTCCCCTGCTGCCTCTTCCCGCTCACTTCCTGCCGCCGTGTCGCCTCTTTCGCCCTCTCCTTAACCTGATGTTCTTCCTCGTCGTACTATAGATTGTATGCGCACAGGTTCCTCCGGAAACGCGTGTAATGGTATGGATTCGCATTACAGTCTTCGGCCTCACCTAGCTACAACGATCGATTCACAGACCGATGCGTGGTCTTTTTGCGGCCCTGTGTACTACGGTCAGCTTGTGTGCGGTTATGACGGACGAGTAGGACAGGATGGCTAGAATTAGAAGGTTGGCGTTGTGCCTGCCTGCCGCGCGAGGGGGGTCTATTGCGGAGATTTCCAGTTTTTTTGCGTATAACTATTCGACGATAACATCCTTTTTGGGAGGCGGTTGGTTGGTGAGGAGAGGCTTCGCGACGAGCATGGCAGACATTTTGTCGATTTCTTATTTGTCGGTGTCGAGTTTGGCTAGAAGGGCTGGGTATTTTTATTTGATCTGGCGATAGCGTCCACGCACAAGGGCATGGACCAGGTCGAAAGGCCCCATGTTGACGAGAAGATAGTTGGGGTTGAGGGACGGGTCCAAAACCGTGGGTAATTTCTACATGATCACTGAAAATGGAACTATTTAAAATATGTGTCTCAATTAAAGGGAATTATTAGACAAGCCTTACGAAAACCAGGTAGAATCAGTCAAAAACTAGAAAGGTGATAAAGGAATAAGTGCAGATATTAGAGGGTGTAGAAAAGTCATGTTGTCTTCGCTCCTCACTTATCGATTTTTCACTATCATGCTGTACTGTCAATCGGACTGGCTGGAAATTTTAAAACGAATTAACAAAAAGTAACTATCAGACCGAATTTGGCTACTCATGCCTAGCATTAACTTCGGAAACGAAATCTATTGGGAAAAAAGGTACAAGGAAACCCCCACCGAACGCTATGACTGGCTCTTCTCCTTTGAAAATGTCAAACACATCCTAAACTATCTTGTCGACAAACCTCACCATATTCTCTATGCCGGGTGTGGCAATTCCCCTTTATCGGAGCATATGTACACCGATGGCTACCATCACATCACCAATATAGACTTCTCCAAAGAAGTCATCAACCAGGCACTCAAAAGGAAGTCGGGAAACCCGCCTAAGGCTGGCGGAGGCTCGACTCGCAGTTTTAAACCAGCTCCAGATATGGTGTACAAGTGTGTAGACGTGACGAAAATGAATACTGTGTTCGACAAGGATACTTTCGATATTGTTCTAGACAAATGCCTGCTCGATGCTATCCTTTGTAGTGAAGATTTCTTGAAAAAGACCCTTGTGAGTCTGAGACAGATAGAACGAGTGCTGAAAGTAGGGGGAAAGTACATTTGTTTCAGCATTGGAGCACCCAAAAATAGGAGATTCTACATGTGCAACAGACTGGTTAAGTTTAAGGTAGAGTTCTTCCCCGTGAGTAAATTCGAGCAGTTCAAAAACTGGACAGCCGAAGGTGCCTGCCAAATCGAGATCGAGGAGACAGCAGCTACGAGCAAGGTGGAGTCTTCAGGAGTGGTGAAGAATATGTACTGCTATGTCTGCACAAAGGTAGTGGAGTCGCCGGAGGATAAAAAATAATAGAAAGGGGGAAAGAAAAAAGATAATAAGGTTCATTATGACCATGAAGAGTAGATGCATGAGATGCCTGGGGAAGAATCAGAAGGCGAGAAGAGTGAGCAAGCCGGAGAGGACAGGTCGGAGGGGGAGCAGGAGAAAGATGAGGGATCAGGCAACGATTAAAATAATTAGTAGTAAAACAAAAGATCACAATAGGGCGAGTAAAATGAAGATTAGCAACAAGAAAACCAGGAAGACCAAGCCTAGGAAGAAGGCGAAGAAGAATACGGCCAGCAATCTTAGTAGCAAGATGATGTTTGAAATTCTCAATCATTCGTAAATTGTGATATTGTTGGAAACCGACTGTTTTGAGAAGGGAAGTTGGTAATACATACAGGGTCACTCTGCTCAGTCGATCTTGGCAGCTGAAGACTCGATGGAGTGCACCACGATTGTGCTATCTGATCCTACCGACACGATCGACTTCTTGTCTAAAATCACAAAAACATTAAAAAAGTAAACTCTTAGATTCAGGTTGGGTACCTTTCCAGAGCAGCGCAAAGACTTTGTCTTGGTGGCAGTTGAGAGTCTCCAGTGCGAAGATAGATCTTGTGTCCCATATTTTTACGGTACCATCATACGAACTCTATAAACATTCACAGAAAACAGTTGATGTGGGAATTCTATTACAGAAGCGAAAAGGTTCGAAGACGAAGAGTATTTGACACAGCTTGCGTATTTCGAATGCGACTTGAAGGTTTTCACACATGCCTCGGATCGCTTGTCCCAGAGACGTACGTATCCGTCTTCGTGTGCGGATAGGATGTTGGAGTACTTGGCATCGATGCTGGTGTTCACAGAGTCTTTACTGTGCAGGGCCATAGTAGGTTGCATCCGTTCAACATCAACGACTTTAATGGAGTGGTCAGCAGACCCTGTGTAAATCTATTCGTTGGAGAACCAAAGCACGCTCAGAATATCATCAGTATGCAGGTCTTCGCAGATGCCCTCAGGCTGGAACTCCTTGACGTCAGCCTTGACCTTTTTACCAAGCTTGTTTTTCTTAGTGGTCTGTTGTTGTTATTCAATGTCTTGGGGGATACGCCAGACGCCTAGCTTCTTATCAGCTCCGGCAGCACAGAAGAGTCCATCGAAGAGTGGGGATGCGTCAATCGAGAAGATCGGGTTGTTGAAACCCGTAAAGTTTGCCAGAAGGGTCATGTTGTTATTGTTCTTGAGACGTTGTTCTTCGCTAATTAAGTGGAGCCTAACAGTCTGGTCCAGGCCTGCAGAGAGCAAATGATGGGCACCCTCAGCGACACTAGGAACGGCTTTGATTGTCTTAATAGGTTCAGAAGTGACTGACTCTCTAAATATAAACTTGTTTTCCGGCGAATAGGTAGCAACACAGCCATTGAATAGACCAACCACAAACCCTTCAGAGGCGTTAGAGGAAGCAAAGGATGTGATACAAGAAATCCAATCTTCTTCTTGGATCTGGTCAGTCTGTTCGGGAGTGGCGAGAGCGATGAAGTACTCGATTTCTAGCACAGACTCAGAGCTGAGATTGTACCTCAGCATGTGCGAGCGGAGGTTGCCTCTGAGGAGTTCTCCATCAATTGCGAACTCAAAGTGGACATTGAGGAGAGTCTCTTCTGAAAGGGCCTCTTCTCTTTTGTTATTGTGGGTGAGCAGGTTTTTGAGTAGTAGTTAGAGAGAGTTTTCGTCCAAATCGGTGGAGACAGTCATCTGGCCATCGAAGACTCTGAATCGGGAAGAGAGTCTGGTGACGAACCTGCAGAGGATCTCTCCGGCAATGGCATTGTATTTGTCTTCGAGGGTGGGTTCTAGGTTGTCAAATTGGTTATGCATGGGTGAGAATGTGTTTGTTGATGAAAAGAATCGCAGAGGGTGGTATAAATTAATGCGAGATTTGGCTAAGGTTAGTCGCAAAATGATGTTAAAATATGGGGATCATCAACGGTACCTAAAAAACAAGAGACTCTGTATTCCAACTAAAATAATACCCGACCCCCAAAAAGAAAGATATTGAGTTTTTATTCTTCTGTGACTTGAATAATTTTTGTTAGCCTCCACCCAAAGTATAACACTTCATCTTGCTACACACATCCTTGTCCGCACTAGGCCATAATCATCACACATGAATGCACTCTATATACAGCTCAGCGAAAGGTAGCAGAGGCAGACTCGTAGGTAGAGACAGGATGAGTACCACAGCCAACTTGACCAGCAGGTCGAAAACAAAAGAGTCCAGCACACTCCAGTCAACAAACAAGCTCGTCCTTATTAGCTTTTTCTATCAGATTCTGTAGGACCTAGGTACCTGAATTCCCTACAACAGAGTCCTGCGGATAGCAACGACCCTGATGCTCGATACCAGTCTCCTGAGCAGAAAATGTCTAAGAGCGTAGTGGTAAAGCAGCTATTGGATAATAGACCCTAGTACTTCAGAAGCCTCTCTCCTCAGAACTCCAAGAAAAGTGTGAGTCCCTCTCAGTTTAGTATTTTTGACGATAAGAATAGTCGTCGTGTGAAAAAGTAAAAACCATTGGGCCAGACAAAGAGTGTATTTTTAGACAGTAAAGGAAACCCTCTTTCTAATAAGCAGCAGGAACCTGATTAGGAGAATGAGTTTATTCAGATCTAAAGTAAGGTAGTTGCTTCTATGCCTTCTCTCTAGCCTACTCCCCAGAAATCGGGCAATACCGAAGCATAGGGTAGTGTCAACAGATCCAGAAAGATAATTACAAATTAAGACCTACTTGAGGCCAATGCCCTCGTATTGGCATACAAGATAAGTAGTTCCAATAATACTCAGAAGTTGAAAGAAGTTCTTGAGTAGAATCGGCACAGATTCCCGACTATAGACAAGATGTTCCTGAGCAACCAAGCAGATTCAGGGGCAAAGAAGTAGCTGAGAGAACTCGCAGAACTGTTGACTTTAAGCCTCAGCAAGGAGACAGGATCTCCCCATACCAAAAGAGAGAAGCCTAATAAGATAGAACCAGCAGAAGACCTAGACGATATCTCAGAGATGCTGGAGGAGATTGAAAAAATGGCCAAACCCAAAAGGAACAAGGTTGCCATACCCTTCAAATCTAAACTTCTCTATTGAACGTCATTAAGTTGCACGTACTCTTTTAAATCCTAGAAGACCTATACACGCACATAACATCACTTTTCCACATATTTACAAACAGCCAAAGAAAATGTAAAGTTTTTAGAAGTTTGTTAAAATATTGCATATAACAAAAACAAGTCAGAAGATTGAGCATGAACACCCGCATCCTCCTCTCTTGTTCTCCCCTTCTAGTTCGATCTGGGGACGTTCGATCTGTCCGAAAAAATCGTAGTCATTGGCCACCGAATAGTAGTCACTGTATGCCTGGCTCTGATTATGCTGGTCCATCTCCGTAAGGTTGTGCTATGCATGTTGAGGAGGCCTACAGTGCTTCAAACACAGAATTTTATCATAGTAAGAAAGATATGGTTACCAAAAGTGGGTGAGATTGGGTTTACGGCCTCCATACTTAAACTCTAGTTGTGAGGGGTCGATGAGCCAGAAAATTTCAGAAAATTCCTTTGGAAACATAATATTCTATTTACTGTGGGGAGGGATGAATCTCTGAAGAATAGTCCATACTCCGCCCAGGTTCGAGGAGTTCAGCACTATCACTTTCTCCATATTGTTGGTGTACACGAGGTTGAGACGCGCCAGAATCTCGTACATCTTCTTGTAGGGGATATCCGTGACCTTCATGTGGTTGAGGTCAATGATAAGGATATACTTTTCCGCGAAATACGGCAGCATACGGTAACGGAGTGTTATGTACAGGATAATGTACATAGGATTGTAGAAGGCATCATTGCTAAAGTCTACGAAATCTGGGCGTACGATCACGATAGGTTTGAAAGTGCGAGAGTGCCCAAAAGTATAGACGTATCCTCTACGCAAAGCTTCAATAGTTTCAGAATCAAACTTGATGATTTCTGGATTAGTCAGGATTTAGTGTGTTTTTCTGATGCGATCGATTGCTTTAGGCATATTGAAGTCTGCAGCATAGATGTGTTTGAGTATCGCCTGGTCGGTGAATACTGACACGAGACCGGCTTTACGGAGTTACTATTTAGCAAGTTGCAGATGCTAGATTTATCGTTGCTCGTATTCCACTTCGTAGAATATCCTGCGCCTGCGCTTATTTCCAATGGTTCTGAAAATTTGTTATTCTAAGGGGGGAAGGTGTCGGGCGAGGACAGAGAGGCTTGAAGTGATGGAGTGTGAGACTTACATGTCCACGTGAGTTGGCGGGCCTAAGAGGGAGGAGCTAGTTTGGACCAATCAAACTGAGCCAGGTATGGGTCCATGTTTTCCATTTCGTGGTCGAGAACCAGTTGGGCCATGAGGGTCAAGAATTGAATAGAAGGCTACTCTATGGAGTAGGTCGTAGGAAATCTAAAGTGTTGGATAAGTTTATATACAATGGGAAGTTTCAAAGGGATAGGAGGCTATTGCTATTGTCTATATATCGTACTACTAAGAAAGTTCAGACTATTGAGAGCAAATAAATATAAAGTTTAGAAGTATGGAATGCTGTCGCGTCAGTCTTACCCTGCCGAGACAACTATAAGTCCTCGAATACCGTCAACACATTATATTGGCCAGCAAGTTAATGCTATTATCCACAATTTAAAATATCACAAAGTCCACTCATACCAAGAACATAGCAAATAACTACAAATCGAAACGCGCATATATAAAAGACGTGGCAGCGTGGTTTCTCTGCGAGAACGTACTCTGGGTCACTTGCGGATGTTGCCATCAGTGTTTTTGTTGAGGGTCAGCTGCAGGTACTCAAAGGATCGATCCATGCACTTGGACAAACAGATACGATCAGTCTGGGTGAGTCCCTGCTCGAAGTTGGTGAGACACTTCTCAGCACACATGGGGGCGTAGTTGTGGAGTAGTTTATTATCGAGGAGCACGTTCTGTCCGAAGGTGGGTTCTTGGGGTTTGCGGCTGAACATCACACGAGGTCTAGATACCAATACTTTCTACTTTTAGTTATGATTATAATCCATATTATTGTTGGCCGTCGGTCGAAGCATGTGGCCAAACACCCTCGAGTGCGATATTTGAATAACACTCAGTAGATATATTTACTAATAGGAGGAACTGCACGCCGATGCAATAGATCAGACGCCTCGACGATTTGCCTTTTGGCCGATGGCACTATGTACTCATCACTGTACTCGGAGTCAGCTGGGTGTTCGACGGTCTCGAGGTCAGCAGCCTCTCCCTCTGCAGCGCCTCCATCAAAGCTACATACAACATCGATACCAACTATTTCCTCTTGATCAGCACCTTCTATATGGTCGGATCTGCCATTGGCGGACTCACATTCGGAGTGCTCTCCTACTTTTTCGGCAGGAAACAGATCTTCCTAGTAATTCATCTTCATCTAATCCCTAAGCTCAGATTACATTGACCCTCTACGCCCTATCGATTATTCTGACTTTGGTGAGTGGGAAAAACTTGGTGTTGCTTTTCATCAGCAGATTGCTGGCAGGTTTCAGCATTGGAGGTGAGTACACCGCTATTTTTTCAGCAGTAGATGAGTTTGTACCCGCGAACTATCGTGGCAGGGCAGGCATCATCATTGATGGAACATGGCATTTCGGAGGAGTTCTGGCAAGCCTTCTTTCGTTGGGTCTCAATACCACGGGCGGCTGGAGATTCCTGTTTGCTATCGGGTTACTCGGAGTGGTACCTCTATTTTGTCTAAGGAGATATATACCCGAGAGTCCGCGGTGGTTAGTCATGAAAGGACACGAGGCCTAAGCTGTGGAAACTATTGATGCCATCGTCGATACTGTGAAACAAAACAAGTATCTTACGGTGGTGGAACATCCTTTTACAGGAGCTCGGACTCCACCCGTGGATGAATGGAGCACTTTCTTCATCGCTTTTTTCCAATCGATAGTCCGATATCCGAGAAGAGTGTTCGTGGCCGGGTTGATCATCTTCTGCCAAGCCTTTTTCTTCAACAGCATGTACTACAAGTATCCTCTGATCCTAGCCGAGCTCGGCGTCAAAGATACCCAGGTTGGAAACTATATGCTTCCTCTTTCGCTGGCTGCTTTTATTGGTCCTTTGATGATTGGACCATTCTTTGACCTCGTTGGCCGCAGAAAGATGTGCTTGATAACATGTAAACCCCTATCCTATTTTCATCTATTTGTAGTTGGTTCCTCAAGCATCATGTTGTTCATCCTTAACGCGATTCCCAGGACCCTGACAGTGATAGAGATCCTCATGATTATTCTGTTCTTCGTCAGTTCTCCTGCTGCTTCCTCTGCGAACCTGATGGCCTCTGAGCTTTTTCCAACCAACTGTCGTAGCCTGATGTTGTCCTTCATGTTCCTCTTGTCAATGGCAGGAGGGACCTGCGGAGTTTGGGCTAAATAGCTATGGATTCCAGGAGTAGTGATGCTGCTAGCTGGACTGGTAGGATTCTTCGGGGGCGTAGATGCTGAGAACAAATCTCTATAAGAAGTGGCTGTGGCAGCATGAAAAAAGTACCGAAGCTGCTAACCAAAGCTCAACAGATAGCATCCCAATGCATCCATTCCCACTGGGACAATTGTATTCTATTTTATGTAAAAAGCATGTCTTGTAAAAAATTATTCCCAGAGCCTATAATCAATTAATTTTTATAAATAATATAAAGAGAAAAAGCAATAATCAATATCCTATTTAGGTTAGCTAAATCTCGATAAGCAACAACTAATACTCCTCACACCATGACTACTAACATCTAAGAAGACCGCGAAGTGCTTCGGAGGTACGGCATCCGTGCCCTCGACAACCAATTCGACGAATTCATAAAAACTATCAACGCAAACCCTATCTATAAAGAGGCATTCGAAAAAATCAGATCCCAACTCAAGACCTTTGCAGATGAAGACGGATTCCTCAATGTAAGTAGAGCCCAAATACTTAATACTAACCATATCTCTTGATCTGCACACAGGAAGTCACTAAACACTACAAGGACTCTGTTACATCAGGCAGCAGCAATCTTTACCTTAAGGATGGCACCTACTTCATCCGGGCCATAGACCCCAATGAAATCGAGTCCGTCACTGAAAGAGCATTTTTCAATTCCTTCAGTATTGAGAGGAACATCCTCAATGACATGTACCCATCTCACTGAAATACAAATTATCTATAGGTCATCTCAAAAGAACCTGAATGGCAACGAAGGCATAGCAAACAACGGCAATGTAGTGTATACTGACAAACGAGTGTTCACCATACAACTCGACCAGGACATCAGAGATATCGCGGTCAAGAACGTGGAGGGCGATTGTATATGTGGGAAAGAGATCCCGAACGAGTGTTGGGTGGAGTGTGAGAATGGTAAAGACTGCAAAGGACCAGGGTGGTACCACTACTGCTGTGCTGGTTTCAGCTCGGGAGATAACCTAGCAGGAGTGCAATACTACTGTAACCCCTGCAAATAGGCCAAAGAAGCAGAACAGCCTAACCCTCCTACTAAGCGCAAGAAAATTTGATTAAAAAATATGATCCATGTATTTGATAAAGATTGCTTCAGGAGGGGGTAGTGAGTTTGGTTATTTTTGTCTTAAAAATTCAAAAGGTCATCGAAAATAGATTAAAAAAAACAACAGCTATCAGGTTCAAATTCAAATGAAGAGCACCATCACTTTTTTTGTTTATTTAAAAGTATACAAAGTTTGTAATAGGAACACTCTATGGACAGGTTAACCGACAGCGAACACTCCATCGTCAAATAGATACTCAGTCTCGCTGAGGCGAAGTACCACGAAGAACTACACATCAACCCCAGATCCACATTCAACTTACTCAAAATACTCTCTGCTTACAACTAAGTCCTCCCCAAATATGGCATGAGTTCGACTTCTGAGTCCAGGCTATACAACTATATACTAAGACTCTCCAGAAAGTATGACCCACATGGTCAATAGGGCTGGAATGCTTGCGTCTATCGTCATGACACCCTCGACAACTCTTGTTTAGATAGCCGTTCTCGCTCTCGATCCATAATACGGCACAATAACTCTATTAGCAGCAGCTATATACGTCACCAAAACTATGGACATAACAGATCTATCAGACCTACGGAGTCAGAAATATCGTAGTTTAATGAATAGTTGTAGAAAGCACCAGCGCGCAGCAGGATATCAACTAGTAGAAGAGCTGCCATACCCCTTGACATTTCGCATCTTATCTAGAAGAGAAACTATTTTGCAGTGGAAACACGTCCACACATTCACAAAGTGGAACGTGCAGCCATCCTTGACCAGAGCAGCATCCCCATAGATCGCACCATGTCTTTGATCGATAACAGCACTGTGCTGTACGACCACAGCAGAATACTACATCTAAACAATAAGGAAAATCAGCCTCCTTCAAATCGACTGAGTAAGGAGTTCTCGGAACAGCTCAACAATACTCAAATCACATCTTTCAAAGGAGTCGCGCCGTCTCGACTTACAGCTTCCAAGACTGTAGCCAACCACCAAATCAGAAAATACACTGAGAACTCACATATCAAGAACAGAACCTTAATCGAAGAGTCACCTCTGCTGACCGTATAACAGGAATAGGAGCTCAGAATGGAAAACAGAGCAATCACAGCCCACAAGATCAATCTTAAGACAAAGGTCTTCCTAATTTTGAAGGCAACTAATCTAATTCATGACCAAGCTAGAAACAAATTCAACCAAATCATCAGGCATTTCCGTGAGAAATAAAAGGAAAAATATTTTGACTTGTTTACACTAGGTGTAGAGGTCATCAGATGCGAAAACGGCAAGAAGCGATTAGCAGATAGAACCCATCATCTAGCCCTGAAGACAAAAACCATGAAAGTCTTTAAAGCTGTACTCACTCTCAACAAAGCCTGTTAAACTCGAAGAAGCTATGGCTTTATGAGCTCCAACATGTGCATCACCTTCGTGTTACAGTTCTTGTTGAACCAAATGGCACCTGACCTAAGAGATAAGTATCTTTATCTTAGCAAACATAAAAAAAGCGAAGAAATGCAACTACTGTTCAAGGTGTATGGACCCGTGCAGATTCGGGATGCCGCTGTTGTAGAAGGAGTAATAGAGCTTATGGAGCGGAATTCTAAGCGGTCTGTCTTTGACCAGCTTCTATAACACTCAAAAAAGGTGAGACTTGTCCGAATCTACTATGAACACAAGCTGAAGAGCAAGATATTTAAAGATCTGAAGTAATGCTGTGCTGAATCACGGTAAGAATCCAGAAGGGAGAGAAAAATAGTACAGTACTCATAGGGAAAGGCATTGCTGAAGGCCATGAACGTGTGGAAGCACTATATGTAATATCAGAAACTGCAAAATGAGAGGATAGAGGCTTTAGATGAACTCAGTCGCCAGAAGCTCAAGAAAGCCTACTTCTATGCTTGGCTAGAAAACATCGAAAAACAGAAAAAGGAATACATATTATTGGAGAAAAGGAAGGCAGAACTGGAGCAGATATATGATTTCGAGTTGAAACAGAGAACGATGGACGCCTTTAAATGGTACAGCCAATACAGGGTGGAGAAAGAGCACAAGAACCGTAGGGCTGAATACTTCATGCTTTCGAAACTCAAGGAAAAAGTATTCAGGACACTCTTCGACAATTTACTATATGGTAAGAAGGTCGAATACGTTGAGACAAAACTGCGCAGGTACACCTACGAGCGCAGAGCTGTTTTCGACAGATGGAGAGTTCTTGCTGGTGTGCACAGGATCGCTCGTGTCTTATCGAAGACTTACAAAAAGAGGGGTCTATCCAAGATTGTATAACACGCCCAAGAACGTCTAGCTGAAGCATAGGCGAGCCAGAACGCTAAGGAACACAGATTAATGGGACTATTTATTGCCTTTGTCAGAAGCACCCAGAATGATATCTAGTAGACAAGAAAGAAGTGCTCGAATATCTAGGACCTGCTTAATTTCAGAAGAAAACAATCTCTCTTCTAGGTGAGCCGAAACAAGAAGAATCTGAAGAAATCAGTGGAGAACGCCTTTATCGCTCAACACAAAAAGGTGACCAGGATCATTGGGAATCCAAAAGACCTCGAAGAGTTGGAAAATAAGCTGTACAGGAGCCACTACCTCAAAATCTACTTTGCTAAACTCAATAGCTACATGAGTCATCAGAAGACCAAGAGTGTTCATGCTGAGGTCATCGGAAAACTCAATGCCTTCAGGATCAAGAACTTACTACGAAGGATAAAACGAAACTCTGTCATGCTCACCAAAAGAAACGAGATTCACAAAATCATAAGAATCCAGAGAATTATAAAGTTCAGAACAATGATGTGTCAAAACCAGAAACTGGTACTCAAAAAGAAGACTGAAAAGTAAATCCTACAGATGATCCTTAAGCAGAAGAATAGTCTGACAAAAGAAGAGACGATGAAGAGACTAAAGTACTTGATCCAGCAGAAAAGATGTCAGGAACTTAAGGCTGTTTAGCACTACGCCACCAGTCTCATGGTCAAGTTTACCCTGCTTTGGAGGAGCATTGCTATGGTCGGGAAGCAGCGCAAAGATAAGCACCTCGCCATCTAAAAGTCTATCCAAAACTTAAGAGCCCGCAATGCACTTAAAAATATGTGTGCTAACATATCAAGCAACCAGACCCACAAATAGAAAGCAGATAAATTAACTCATAATCAAATCAATAGGGCTATGCAGAAGCATATCAGGATGTTTAGAAGCAACAGCCAGATCGATCGGAGAATTGAAGCTTTGACGACCTAGTGTAGGCTAAATAGAGGTCGCATTGTGTTCGCAAAACTGGGAGCTATAAGTTCTGACACTGCAGAGAGTGCAGAAAACGAGTATTGGTTAGATATGAAGTCGCTGAGATTGAGAAAATTGCTGGGTCTGCGCAGTTTCCTGAGGAATACGATGAGACATATCTATATGCAGAAGTGCGAGGACATGGCTGTGAGCCACTACTGCTAGCGTCTGATGCGGGGATGCCTGCAGGGGTGGCGAGGGAAGTCTAGCTATAATACGTATCGAGTGAAACAGGAGTACCGTTCCAAAGACACAGCCGAGGAATACTCTACCAAATGATTTCTATTAATTCATAAATCGAGAGGGATCTTTACTGCAACGAATTATGACTATTTCTAACTCGTCCGTTTCCTACACAACTTTACTACATTATATTTGTTAGCCAGTTGTTGGATGCCCAACTCATGTGCATTATTGAAAGAATAAACTAAGAGATGGTCTCTGCTCTTTTTCTGAACAAACAAATCTAATCAATAAAACTTTCTCACATACTATAAATAGCTTTTATCGTTGGCATCACTTTCAAGGACATTTCTAATTGCGGAAGACAGTCTAGCCAATTCGAACCGTCTGAAGAGCACCCAGCTTGTTGCAAAGCCCATCGACAACAGCCTTTTCATTCGTAAACTTCACCCCATGAATCCAGAGAGTCACGAGCTTCTGTAAAAGCACTTCTTCGCCAGGCATGAAGTCATCGGCCAGAGGATTGTATGCTAAATTCGTAATAAACAGTTATTTGTTTAACAAAATGGATTTTACAGAGGTCGAGAGTCACAACATCCTCGAAATCGTTGTTATCGAATAATGTGATATTGTTGTGGGAGATATTCAGTGTCACGACATTGTTGAGATCTTGATATTGGATGAGGTTGCCGATTTTGTTGTAGCCTAATTGATTGTTTGAAAAATAGAGATAATAGAAAGTGATAAGTTACTGAAGTCGGCATTGACCACACCAGGATTGGAACCGTTGATCATCTTAGTAAGCTGGTTATTCGAGGCGTAGATGTTGATACAGCTCTTGCAGTCCAAATCGTAGATCTCTGTGATCATATTGTTTGAAACGTTGAGGGTATGCACAAAGTTAAGGGCTCCATCACTGAATGTAGTAAGTTTGTTCTTGCTAAGGTCGAGCAAGGCAGCCTTACCAAGTTTGCCAATGATAGTGGTGTTGATGTTCCAGGCAGTCAGGCCGGTGTTGGAGATGGTAATGTTTGAGGCGGAATCGAAGACATTATTACTGATCTCGTTGAGGACAGGAGATTGGGTAATAGTCAAGGAGGCAAGCTTGGAGAAATTGTTATCGCTGAAGGCTTGGAGTTTGCTGTTACCTTCGAGGGTGACAGTAACAACATTGGAAAGGTTGAACTTCTCAAATCTCACAAGTTGAGTATCCTTAAGATAAATGGTAGTCAAACTTGGCAAGTTGTTATCATCTCCGAAGACAAAGTTGGAGGCGACACCCAGGATGGTGAGGGTCTTCAGGTTGGGGAAACTATTGTTTTTAAATTCAGTGAGTTTTCCAGAAGCATCGATGTACAAATCAGTCAGTTTGTCATTGTTTTGGTTGCTGAACTTAGTCAATCCCACTCTATTAAGATTGAGTCTAGTGAGTCCAGTGGCGCTTGTTAAATCGATAGTAGCAAGGATAGCTGCATCAGTGATATCTAGGGTCGATAATTTAGGGAAGTTGGAGTTCTGGCCGAAACTGGTCAAATTGACTGCATTTTGCACAGTCACTGATTGAAGATTGGGGTGAACTAAATCATCCAAACGTCTAAGTTTAGCACAATTTCTAATATTGAAAGTGGTAAGGCTCGAGAACTGGTCCCAGGCAGGAGCTTGGTCAAATCCAACATTATCGACATCCAAAACTGTCACATTGAGGAAGCTAGAGCCAGTGGGGGTCGCCAAATTTGGAGAGTTCTTGATGGAAAGAGTATTGAGTTTGGGCATATCCACATTAGCAATTGACTTGAATGCAGTACAGTCAGTTAAAGTTGCAGTTTGGGCTGTGGAAGTTGTTGAAACTGTGATACTTTCCAAAACGGTATCTCCGACTACAGTCAGATCAGAAAGCACGGAGAAAGGGTCAAGCGAGAGAATCTTATTAATCTTAGTGTTTTTGAGAGAGAGCCTGGAGATCATCGAGGCACTATTGAATCCCAAAAAGTTGCTCAGAGGAGTATCAGCAATATCTAGAACTGTAAGAGGAGCCTTCACATTCGAAAGAGTAGCTAAGTTCGATTTAGTAATCCATAATTGGGAAAGTTGAGGTAAGTCCAGTTCCACCGATGTTAATGATGGGTAGTTCAAAGTTAGAGGTTGGCTAATAGGCTGCTTGACAAGTTTAAGGTTCTTGAGATCTTTGAAGGTGTTGCCCTGGAAGGTTTTGAGAGATCCCATATCAACAGTGCTACTGATTGTAAGATCTGTCAACGGCATTTGTTTGTTCTGCAGCTCATCAATTGGTGTATCAATCAGTTCGAGTTTGAGAAGTCCGGGAACATTCATAAGAATCTCGGGAATATTGGACAATTGGAGATTTGTAAACTTAATGTGTTCGAGTTCAGTGACATCCGCCAGATTCACAGAATCTAGTTTGGAGAGATCACTGAGGACCAACTGCTGGATGTTAGATTCTTCGATAGTCAAAATCTCGAGTTTGGGATGATTGACTTGTTGGTAAGTAAAATAGTCAGGAGCATCAGCATTGATTTTTTGTAGAGTCAATTCTCTTAAAACGGGGAACGACTTTCCGATGGTGGCAGGGGAGAATTCTGTCATGTTTGAGTCAGTGAGAGTGAAGGTCTCAAGAGCAAGGGTAGAATTGATAATGATTTCTTGGAGCTGATTCTTTCTAATCGTGAGATCCTTGAGATTGAGGATGTTGAGTTCGAGGTATTCCAGATTTCCAATGGTCTCGATTTAGAGTCTTTGGATGTCTGGAGTATCTATGAGCAATCTTTGGAGGTTTTTGAGGCCATCATTAGGGATATTTAATTAAGTAATCTTGCATGGTCTGATCGCAAGGTTGATCACGGTTGGAACATTCAACTAGAGTGTATCGAGGGTGGAAATATCAATATCCAGCTGAGCAGCGAACTGATTCGAAAAGTAAAGTTCTTCAAGACTGGGGTAGATTTCAGAGTTGAAGGGCAGGGCTTAAGTGAAAGAATAACCGTTCTAGATTAGTTCCAGAGCCACCAGATTTTTGGTGAGTTAGAATGGTAGTTCGCACAAGACAGTGGTAAAGATAGTCAGTTACTTGAGGTTTGGTGTTTCCAAAACAAATTCCTTTAGATTTTCGCCACCTTCAATGCTAAAGCTTTTCAATGAATTAACTTAGATCTTACAAGTTTCCAAAAACTCCTTCACGCCGAGATCGAGGGTTTAAATATCGGAATTAAGGAGGGTCATGCTCTTAAGGTTGGAGAACTGGTCAGCATTGATTTTAGTGAAAGAGCTATTGGAAGCGAAGAATGTTTCAAGAACCTCTGGGTTGCTATACTCGATATTGGTTTCAGCTGTAATATCACTGAAGTAAATGTTCTTGAGGTTTGGCATGGTGTTATTAGAAACGTCTTTGATGGGTTCATCGATCTGGAGGGATTTGAGATTTTGGAAGTTGTTGTTCTGGATTGAATTCATTTTGGCATTGAATTCGAGATTCAAGTCAGTGAGCGAAGGGACATCGTAATTTGAGAATGTGGTCATTTCAGTGTTGACGACGTACAGCTCCTTCAGCATTGTTGTTTTGGGGATGGCTAATGACTTGATGGGGCAGTCTTCGATTTCGAGGACTGTAAGTTTTGGCAGCTCATTAAGTCTAATCTCTTGAAGCTTCGTGAGATTCTGAAGAAGTAGCCCGTCGAGGGCAGAGTATTTGGAGCCAGCATTAGGGAATTCGGTAAAAATAGCATTGTAGAGATCCATGTCCTCAAGCTAATTCCGAATATTCAGATTCTGGAGAGAATTTGATTGAAGTATGAGGATCTTGATTTTGGATTATTCGGTAATAGTCAAGTCGGTCAGGGAGTTGGCTCCTGGAATCTGCAATACATCAATCTTTGATCGTTTGATGAGTAGCTTCTTGAGGACAATATCGTTTCCTTCAAGCGACTCTAATTCAGGGTTGTCAATAGTGAACTCTCCAACTGTGATCTTGTTTCCTGAAAAGCTCGTAAGATTAGGGAGCTGGGACAGATCGAATTGAGTGATCTTCTCCATGATGTTTCTATCAAACTGAGTGATAGATTTCGTCAATTACAGGGTTTCTAGGTTGTTGAGGATATTGTCCGAGAAGACGTCAAGATTGCGAAATTTGCTGAGATCGAGTGATTCGATCCCGGGCATGTTATTGCCGATCAACTGTCTGATATCATTGCCTTAAGCGATATCGAGCGTGGTAAGCTTGGGGAAGAAGTTTTTCTCGAATTTCTTAAGGTTGTTGTGTTCTGAGGGAATGGGGTAAGAAATAAAAGACATGTGAGGTTAGATATTGTTTTATGATGAATTCTTACCAACTCGCAAGTCCACCAAAGTGGGGATGGAGTTTTCTGAGAACTCAGTGATAGAGTTGTTGGTGAGGTTCAGACCCACAATCATGGGAATAGTGTTTGCATTCTCAGGTAGGGTGTAATCAATCTCTCTTGTGGTCGCAATGCTGAAGTCACCCAGATCGGTTTGGCTGAAATTCAGGAATTTGTAGACGGTCAGATTAGCAATCTCACTCTTGCGCTTTGCCAACAAATCTCGAAGTTGGCCGAACTCATCCTTGAGGCCTTTAGTCCTGACTCCAAAAATGATGGAGAGGGTGATGCCTGCGATAAGGACGAGGAGGGAGAAGACGACGAGTGCAGTAACGATGTTGGTTTTGCGTTTCTGGGCAGCAACATCGACATCCTCTTCGTCTCTGAGGGCAACCTCAGTGGGGGGATCCTTGTTTCTGGACATAGGTGGAGGTAGGTAGATATATTTAGTTATAATGGATTAATTATGGATGAGTGGATACTGCCCAGCTCTTGACTGTTTATTTTGGTGTAAGAGATATTTGATTGTCTAATAAGAAAAAGTAGGTAAGAGTTGAAAAAGCAGCAAGGCGCTAAAAAATCCAGTGATCCCAAAGATAACTTGAAACGATAATGAGAGTCTGGGAGGGGCAGAGTGAGGAAGAGGAGTGTTTTGGCTGACCATAAAAGAATAGCATAATCGGTGATTAAGGAGTTAGATTAAGTTTGACAAAAAGGTATCCATTCGAGAGGAGATTGTCCTCAGTCTGAGACATAAATCTAATAACTATTGGGATTGATTAGGGTATGTAATTGTATAGGATAAGTTTGAATTGGTCAGAATTTCATACAAGTCAATTAGCCTAGTCTCCCAATATCCTAACTTGATAAAATTGACAAATTGGACTCGAACTGGGGATATTGTGTTAACCTGGATTTTATAAAAAATTAATGTGTGTGCATGTGTGTGAGGTATTTCGTGTTTTACTGATTAGCCGACCCCTCTCCCACCGCACAATCCGTCGATACTTGATCCTCCATGGTTTATTCAACTAAAACCCTTTATAAACACAATCCCCAACTCTAGAAATACCCGACATCGTAACTACAATGCACCAACAGTTTAACTCCACCCCTGCGTGGACCATCACTTCTAAACACAAAAGTATGCTCCTACCGATTAAACCGACTCCGACTTTCTATCATCTGAATTTGCACCCTAGGCATTACGTCCAGCAATGAACCAGACAAGTTTCCAGGTCCTACCCATTACACGCCCGATAAAACTAAAATTGTCCCCAGCATCACTAAACAAATCAAGTACTTGGATTATCTAACATAATGTTCTACCACATACAGATTCGCGAAGTCTTAACGTCCCAACCACTTCCTTCACGAAGAGACGCCCGGACCTGGCCAATATCGTCGATAATCATTCAGCTCCCTGAAAGTAACTTAGAATTCAATTATGGAAAACCCTTTCTGAAAATCGCTATGCAAAGGATAGTAAAGTGACAATCTCCCGAAGAATAGAGTCATTAAAACCCTCCAAAACCCCCTGGTCCTGGCCATTACAATTCCAGGACACTTGACGAAAGCAGCCTCCATTACAGTTTCTCGAAAGATATTCGTAAAGACCCGTTCGTCGGTGCTCTTCGCGAGGCTCCGCCGCCTGGTCTCTACGAATCCATGTCTTCGCTGAGCAGCAGAACCAGCAAGATCGGCAAATCTCTTCGCAAAGCACTCTCTGAAAGAGGGAGAGATGCCCCAGGCCCAGGAAGTTACAACATTCCTCTGTTAGAAAAAATAAAACCTACCGCCAATGTGAAATTTGCAAAGGGCAAAAGATCCCCCAGTGTTAAAATATAAAAGCAACCTGGACGTACGCCATATCACAATTCACATAAAATGAAAATGGTTTGACCTGTATAGCTGGAGCATATGAGACCAAGAGTGATTTCGGCAAAGACGACAAGAACCTCAGAGGAGCTATCATATCTTTCCAATATCGTAATATTTCATTGGAAAAAAGTGCCCTGTTGCCTCCTCCTACAAAATACGACACTACCAACCTGAATACCATCAAGTTTCCGAAGTCACCGGGTTTCGCCATGCCACGATCTACACGTTCGCTTTTCTAGGAGCCGACGAGGACATTTAGCAAAACCGAGTTCTACCATACTACCCAATCAACCACTAGGATACCCATTAAATTTGGTTCTGAGCAACGGATGAAGACGCTCAAGCCAGCGACAAACTCTGAACTCGGACCTGGTAAATACCAAGATGCTGTGAACGCCATTCTTAAACTCAAAGAGGACTGTCCCCACATTTATAATCAGCAAAAATCCCAGAAGATCTCTCCCGCTTGCCAAAGGCGTCGATAGTCCTGTGTCCACAAAATACGATCCTCAGATTCCGAACAAAAAGCTTTTGATATCAATATCTAAATCATTGCGACCAGTAGTCAACAGTAGCACCCCAGGGCCTGGCTCTTACTAAGTTGGAGACAGGCTGAAATCAGTTTTGGAAATCAAATTCGGTAAGAGCAGGAGAGACAGCGGAGGAAATGAAGCTCAATAAAGTACTCCAGGTCCCGGATCACATGACATCGCATCGCGTATCCCGAATATCGCTCCATACTAACGCAAGAAATGAAAGCCATAACATAAATATAACCCTTGCAGGAGGGGGGAGCTGATGGTTGGGGACAGTTTTCTGTATTATCAAATAAAATTTCACAAATTCTGTGAATAAATTTTCAAAAAGTAATTAAGTTTTCTGTTCCTTCTGCTATTTTCATCTTCTATGACCTAGAAGGTAGTGTAAAGGCCAACATTAACGCAGGGAGGCGTATTTATCTCTAAATATTTGTGTATTCGCAAATAGAATTTCTAAACATCGAACATCCAATAATTGAACACACCCAGACATGCTACCCACACAAGAAGCCGACGAGGAACTCAGGGAAACCTTTGCCCATCGTATCAAGTCTAATGAAAAGGCACTCCTAGTCCTCCCAGCTCAACTACGCCGATTTCAATGTCCCTGAGAAAGTCTTCAGAGAGATCCTTGACCATCTCCGCAAACAGAAGACTTCCCTGGGAGAAGACAGCGAACTCATCACCTACAATGACTACCTTTATCTCTTCAATGAGTGTCGAAAAAGACCAGTGCACCAGGAAACAATCGAGGAGATCTTCAAGAAACTTAAAGGAGGGAAGAATCTGACGGTCTCCAATTTATTAAGCCTGATCCAGAGTCGGCGGCCGCGGGCAACGGAACTGGACATCCTCAACCTGCTGAAGAAATACGGAATCAACTATACTGAACACGACGGTATCTTGGCTAAGTAATTCATAGAACTATTGGGCAGGGCTCAATACAACAGCTATTGAGGTCCAGAGAGCCAGAAACAGCGATGTTCTGTTGATTATATACTATTGAGTTTATACAAAAGACATAATAAGTAAGTATCATTGGGAAATAGTCAAATAGTGAGGGTTTGGCGTCTGTCACCTGATAGCGAAGGTGATGACCTATCTGTTTTAGTTGTACAATCTACCCTGCTCTTGAAGGAAATTACGGTAAGAGTTCCCCCTCGCATAGATATTCGGCCCGGATCTGCTACTCAGCTGGTAGAAAGCTAGCCTATTTTTCTTCATTTTGATGAAACACCGGTATTTCCTAAACTCCATCTAGTTCTCAGCTATAGGTCTGCTCTAGACTAGAATGCTCCTCAGTTTTGAATGGTTTATTCTCTACAGAAACTCTACATCGTTTGCGATACGCGAAGTTAGTTCCAGATTAGTTATGTTTTTCAGGTCGCATAACAAAAGAGGTCGAAAGCTTTTAAACTAGTTGCCTAACAAAAGAGTAGTGATTTCTTTGAAGTCAATAAGAGGGAGAAAGTTTAGCTGGTAGGGGTTGCCTGAAAGTCTCAGGGTTTCTAGTCTTTTAAAATCCACATTCTCGAACACTCTAAGGTCATCGATTTTGTTATTTGTGAAGGAAAGGCTTTTTATGCCACAGAGATCAATTTTTTAGATCTAGGGGTCTTTTATCTGGTTTTTGCTAAAAGAAAGAGTCCGAAGATCTTTGAATCTGACACCTTAAAGGGATGCGCAAGAGGAAATCTGGTTCTCTGAGAGATCTAGGCTTTCGAGATATGTGAAGTCGAAGAGTCGGAAAGGGGAGAGGTCAGAAATAATGTTATCGTCTAATGTTAAAGTTAAGGGATTGGGTATTTACTTAGGTTGAGTGTCTGCAGCCGGTTGAACTTGATAAGATGAATGTTCTCCAGACTTCCTAGTTGAGTCTTTTCTACATACATGAGTCTTGTAATAGTTACCGAGAAAGGCATAGTTGATATGGGAAAGGTCTCTGTCTTTGAGTTTCTCAATCTGGCTGATCTTGATACCCCCTGTGATTTGTGTGATTGGATGGAAAGGTACTTAGATCACAGTATTTGGTCTGGAGAATCTTATAGTCTAGAATACTGTATAGGTACTGATCTTCCTGTTCCAAATGTAGGTTCTGGACCTAACTTTATGCTGGCTGCTTATTTTATTCTTTGTCCATATTTTTTAACAAAAAGATATGATTCTATTCATTTTGGATGAGGGCTGCTATTAGTTTAGGAAAGTGTGAAGAGGATAAAAAATAATTGTCTTCGGGTGTCTGGGATTGTTTATATTCCTATTTGATGACTTGGTGCTGAGCATTTCAAGGCTATATCTAGAGAGATTTGAACTCAGCTTAGAAGACCAACTCGTTGCCTGTTACTCAGTATTTGATATCCTTTGACATGTGAATACCTCAGGTCTCTAGCACACACTTAACACAGTGTCGCGTAGAGTAGATTATACAATTCCATTAAGCCACAAAAGACACATTCAAAATTATCTATCAAATGTTTCACAATTTATAATGTTTATATCTTTAAACGAGTAGAGCTCGAAACAATCAGAAGAAAATACAAGTGCGTAGATTGTAGAAGAGGATGACAATCAAGAGGCCGATGTTTATCGGGGCTCCCAACGTGCACTTCGCCGTGCGCCTGGCTGTCCTGAGATGAATACAACCATCGGAGAAGGGTGACTGAGCCTACAATCTACCGCTACCATCTATACCAAAACCTTAAGCTTAACACATCTTTCAACAAACATAACCTCTTTTGTTCTTCTACGCCCCTTCAGTCTGCTATAACTGGTCTAACTTGGATGCCCACTCTTATCAACCCCATAACATTCAATACTGATACTTTTTCGTTGCAAACCATTATCCCTGCGATTACCTCTAGGAAAGCATCCTCTATGGATTATCACTCAAATATTATTTTGCTTATAACTAGCTGCGGCAACCTTAGGATGAGTAGGCACAAAAGAAGGAGGGATGGGGGAATTTAAATATGTTTTCTTGTTGGTCTGGATATACAGCACCCACTCTTCAGTTCTTGATCTTCTTGATGCTCTCCTTCTCCTTGGCAGCAAGAACAGCGTTCTGCTTCTGCTGGCTCTTGAAACCGAGCTTGTTTCCACCCACAAGTCTGTTCAGCTCAGAGTTGTCGTTATAGTTAGCTCTGAAGATCTTGGTCAGGCCCTCGATCTCACCCTGGTCCTCCTTTCTCACGTCGGTCAGAGCAACAACAGCGGCAGTCTTCTTGTGCACGAGCTTACCGAGAGCAGCCTTGCTTCTGACGAAACAGAAAGGAATCTCGAACTTTCTGCACAGGTTGGGCAGCCAGAGCACGAGCTCAATGGGGTCGACATTACCGGCGATCACGACGAACTTGGCCTTGCGTTCCTCAATCAGCTTGGTGACGTGGTTAAGACCGAACTTGAGGGTGGGCACCTTCTTCTTCTCGACAGTCTTGCCTTCCTTCTTGAGTTGGGCTTCCTGGACGAGTCTAGAGCGCTTGGTCTTGTCGTCCTCGGGAGAGTACTTCTTAAGGATGTTGGTGAGAGTGTTGGCTAAAATTGTAAGGATGCATGAAAGGATGACTATATTACTGAGGTTGCCAGCGAGAGTCTTGGTGAACTGGTTGATGGCAGCAGGGACCTTGATTCTGCTCATGAGGATACGCTTCTGTCTCTGGAGGATGACGTAACGAGGCCATCTGACGAATCTGGTGAGGTCGCGCTCGGGCTGGAGGTCGCCTCCGATTCTGAAGTTCTTGGGTCTCTTTTCGAAGAGGGGGTTCTGGACCTTGGTGACTCTGGTGGATTTCTTGTTCTTCTTGGCTTGACGGACCATTTTTGTTGTTGTTGGTTATTTTATGGCTGTGGTTAATATATTTTTATATTATTTATTTCCAATTTATACCCAATATTCCCACCTATCACCATACCCTTCGATCAACAATCAATAGCTATCCATTACTTGCTTCCATTCCATGCCGACCCTCTCTTAAGACTCAGCAATACTCATCCCCAATCCAAAGTATACACATCAATCAGATCAACGAGCATTTGGACCTCTAGAACTTTCCGCTGAGGAGGCACAGTCTCGAATAGCCCTACTTGTTCAGCTTCTGGGCTACCTTTTTGATTAGGTCTTTATTTTATGTGACCATGTTTTCGCACACAAATAAGTATAGTTTGTCGGTCTTTAAAGGAATTTTGGAGGCCAGTGATTCTTTTTCTAAGTCAGACGCTGTTAACTTGACTCCTTCGGGACCCAGAGGGAGGCAGTTTATATAAAGCAGGAAGAAATCTTTTTTCCGGTTCTAGAGTTCGAAAATGTAGATGGGCATCAGAAGCTCAGTGAGGTAGTCCTCAAGCTTCATCATGCTGCTGAAGTCCTATTGTGTTAAGACTGAATGATTTAACAATTAAGAATAATGGTTTGAGAAACAGTTTAATCTTATATTTTACTTGACTTTTCTGAGAATCCAATCTTCTTGGTGAGGTTCTCAAAAGACTTAGGGGTATTCTTCTCGATCACTTCTGCACGGGCGATCCAAGCTTGCAGATCTTCCACGGTTTCTATGTTTTTGATCTATTTGTTCAGGAACTTGTGCAACTAGTCTTTTTTCTCGGCCTCGATGATAGCATTCTCAGCGTTGACGATGATGGCTATGGCCATGTAGAATACCACGTTCTTGTTGTTCTTGCGGATGAAGTAGTCGTAAATCAAGTACACCAGCGATATTTTGGTATCTCTAGACAAAGATAAAGAGTATAGGTCAGGTTGTGCAGTGTACTTGGCGTAGAGAGTGATAAGCCACTGGGTGACCACCATGCTCAGGAAAATCTCATTCTTCAGAAAAAGATAGTAGATGTCTGGCTTGTGGAACTTCAGCAGCATCTCGCAAAGAGTGATGGCGGATAGCACATGGGGCAGTTACTTTCGGTCAGCCACCATCCTTTGGACTAACACCCGCGGGAATACTTTGCGCATGAAAGCATTAAAGTACGCGTAACACTTTCGTAGTTCGAAATCCTTCTTGTGGAACAGGACGAACGGGATCATGACCTCTAACATGCCTTGCTGGTAGTTCACCCCATTAGACTTGCAAAAGAAGGTTGCCACTAACTGCAGGCTCCGACGAGTGCTCTCCTTTTGGAAGAAAGGCTCGGCTGAACGAGTACGGAGGAGGGTCTTTCTTGAGGGTACTATGCTGAAGGAGTAGAGTGTTTGGTAGAGTTTTGGGGTTATTATGTTTACTCTGAGCCTTAAAATTCAAGGTTCTGGTCCCAGTTGCGGAAAGCTTCGGAGTCTATGAAGACATTTTCGTCGTAGAGGATGGTCTGGAATGTGTATGAGTGAAGGGTGTTACTGTCCAGTTGAGTTTTTGTTTTTCCCGAGCATTGTCCTCCATTTGTGTTTCGTGTGTTCGTGTAAGTCAGGGGGTATTAACAATGTGACTCAGATTATAATAGCACACACTTTTAATATAAACTAACTTCATAGCATTCAGTCATTAACCTATAGATTTTTCTCTGAGGGAAGCATGTATACATCAGAAAACTCTGGGTCACAAATCTTGAGAAAAAAAGATATATCCTTATTTATCAATACATTTGTTAAAATACTCCACGATCATACTTCCGGAAGCAACCCTATCTTGCTCATGTCTCCTTCTTTTCTTCTTTTCAATGCCACTTCCCCCATATGGCTCACTCCTTCCTTTGGCTCCTCTTCGGCCTTCTACATGTTTTTGCCTCCGAACACTTCTTAGCTTACTCCCGGAATTACACTTTTCTTCAGTTTATCCCTGTGCTCCTGCAGCCCTCTAATCATCTACACTTTCTTTTTGATGAGATTCCAACAGTGCATTGCCCCGAAGATGACCAATAAGGCACCCATTCCGAGGAGCCCTAGCGTCAATAAATGGATCCAGAATACAGTCTTCTAGGGTAGTACCTTGTATACCAGCACTTTCACCTCCTATTTACGTTAACAGTAGTTTTTCGTGCAGCCTTTGACCTTTGAAATGAATTCCAGAGTATAGTTGCCTTCACTCGCGAAATTACAGATAGATCTAGGGGGCATTACAGCTGAAAAATTAAGTACACTTAGTCTATGACTATCAGCCATCACTATGTTATTATTCATGTCACAACTCTTGACCATACTGGTGATGTCAAAAAGTGTAGATCTGCCGAAAAAGTCAAGGGTCCTGATGTGCCTGTTAATGCCTATCAGGAACATCCTCATGCTAGATTCACCAATAAGTATCCCGAACTCTGAGTTTAGCACTAATTATCGCGCTTGGTGGGTTGAGCGGAAGATACGGTTAATCTGCAGGGACTGGAAGGAAATGACTTCGATTTAGACGAGAAACAGTCGCTTCTTGAGCTCATAGGTGATGTAGATAAAGGGATGGGACGGGGCGACCCTGATCATCTTAAAGTATCCGTCGACTGCAGTCTCAGGGACATATGTCTCATACCTGCCCGAGTCGATTTCAAAAGAAACCACTCCTTTTTTGGAGTCCAGCAAATATAGCATCTATCCTTTGATATCCATATCCACTAGTCTCTCGATGGGACTCCCAAACTTAATGACAACAGGTTCGGTTTTCTTATCGGGTATCATCTTAATTAGGGCTTGGTCTTGCAATAGATACAGTACTGCATGGTGTGCGATTATCTTCTTGACGTCCTTGTAGTCATAGATTTTGATAAGACTCGATATGTGGTTCGCCGCGAAGCTTATCAGATAAAGACTGAAACCATCGTAGTAGAAAGCTTCATCACGGCAATTAATCAGGAGTTTCGCAGGTCTCGATAGCGGATAGGAGCTGGTAAACTGAATCGATTCATTTTTTCTAGTGTAACTGTGCAGCTTTCCTGCCCGAGTCAAAGCCAGGATCATATTCTACTTGTTCATTGTTATCATCTGGATGATTTAGTCGTCTTCATTGATGTTGTTGGCACCTTGGGCAGAAATTGTAGCATTGACTTTAGGTTGAAAAAACCTGCATTGACCTCCTTGTGCTAGGAGTTCAGAAGAACTGTTGAGTCTGGTATTGAAGATAACTTCAGAAGGAGACCAAGGATCAGGAGTGTACATGAGGGTGCTCTGTGTGTACATCTATACTCGTTCAGGGTTGGCAGTCTGCTGGGTGAATCTTTATAGTTTGACGGATGAGCCCAGGGGAAGAGCCCAAGAACTGGTCGAGAATAGTGTGAGCGAGAGGAGCAGAGCCACAACAGGATATATCATAGGGATGTAAGATTCGAGACAGATATTAAAAGTCAATATATTGGAGCATGTTTTATAATAATGGTGGAATGGGCAGAAGATAACGCGTAGAGACAGTCTTTGGGATGAGTGAATGATTATTATATTTTCTTATCAATCGTGCCTACTCTTTCATTCAAACCACTGGGCAGCGGATCTTATGACTTCGACTGCAATCTGAAGACTGTCGGAGCCACCGGATAGTTTATTGTGGCGGCGTAAAATGATATGGGTCGATGGATATGAGGGTTCGGGTTAGAATAGGCTCGCATTCAAATCGACATTACCACAGAAGAGTGATGCAGTATTGCTAGTCAAGCTGTCATGAGTTGTTGTTGTGAATGCTAATCTCAAAATACAGAATTCCAATGTATGAGAATGATAGCTAACCTTATTGCCTTATTTATTGGAGAGTTGACTCTTAACAATAAACAGCTGGCCAGACAGACAAAAAACTGTTTAGCATCGTGTTTTTGTTTGTAAATCTATAGAATCCGTTCAAACCTCACAATCAAAATAATACTAAAAACACATAATAACATTTGGTTTCCCAAGCAACAGTTAATTCAAAATAACCAAACAACACTCGACACTCTGATCTCTGGTGTTCAAATCTACACAAAAACGGATTAAAAGAAATAATAAAAAATATAACACATCTGCACAAATAAACAGTATAGCAAATCATAAAACTAATCCAACACTCCATTAGAATATACACACATAAACTATAGCACACAACACACACACACTCTTCCATGGCCAACAACCCCAACTTCGGAGAAAACACTCTCGCCACCTACACCAAAATAGAAAACATAGGTATCCCACTCAACCCATCTGTACACTCTCTCTTCAGGCAAGGGAACCTACGGCCAAGTCTACAAAGCCAAGGACAATAAGTCCAAGGAAATCGTGGCTATCAAAAAAATCAATAACGTCAACGAACTAGAAAACTAAGGATTCCCCTCCACCTCCATCCGCGAAATCAGCATCCTCCGCGAACTCAACCACAAGAACGTCATCGAGTAATCCCCTATTTTGACTTGCCTTCCATCTTATTGCACCATTCTTGTTGCTTACCAAATATCCATATTCAAATCCCAACGACTTACCCCAACTATCATCTTCTTCTTTACAACTCTGCAGACTCAAGGATGTCGTCATATAACAAAAACAACTCTACCTCATTTTCGAGTACGTAGAACGAGATCTCAAGAGCTACATCGAACTCCTCGACAAGGACAAATACCCCGAACCCATGAAAGTCAAAGTAAAGCATTTCCTCTTTTCATTCCTCTCCTCTCAAACCTGGGCATACAGAAAATACTGTACCAAATACTCGCTGGAATCGCAGAATGCCATGTCAAGAGGATCATTCATCGGGACCTTAAACCTGCCAACATCCTCGTCGACAAAAACGGTACCAGTCAATCTTATTATATCTTCAGAAAATGTTAAAATTGCTGATTTCGGTCTGGCCCGTACCTACTCTATCCCCGCTCGTCCTTACTCTCATGAGGTCGTTACCCTCTGGTACAGAGCTCCAGAAATCCTATTGGGATCCCTGGAGTACTCCACTCCAATCGATATCTGGTCAATCGGATGTATATTCGCTGAAATCGCAACCAAAAAGCCACTGTTCGCAGGAGACTCTGAAGTAGCTCAGCTGTACCGAATCTTCAGGATTCTGGGCACTCCTGACGACTCCGTGTGGCCGGGAGTAACCACCCTGCGTGACTACAAAGACACCTTCCCTAACTGGTCAGCCAATGCCATCCAGGATGTCGTTAGCAATTTGAATCTTTGTCCGCTCGGAATCGATCTCCTCAACGTAAATTCCCCCTAATAATCCGCAAACCCCCATCTCAGAGAATGCTAAAATACGACCCCAACGTGAGAATCACGGCGCGTGCAGCTCTGCAACACCCCTACTTCAAAGATCTCAACCTAGCAGATCTATGATTAATTAAGCAAAATATATAGCAGTATCTAATTAGTATGTTAACGTCAAATTGTAGGATTAATCTTTACTATATGTGGCTTCGATATGACTTTGTAGTTTTTATGTATCAGCCGACTAGACTCTGGATTTCAGGGGTTAACTCAACATCCTATACCTTCATGTTCTATCTCTTGATATTGGGGGCCACCGAGCCCATCCCAGAGACCTTGTACTAGTGTGGCCAGTGTGTTAAAGCAATCTTTTTCGCAAAAGCTTCTCGACGTTTGATCAGAACATTCTATGTGGCAAGACTTCGTGGAGTCATTGTCACTGTCATACTCAATCGTGCGAGTTTGTTGCAGTCACTTGAGGCTTTGTATTGTTCGCTCGGCTATCCAATCTTTCCACCATGGACTGCTCTTGAATCCCACAGAATCAGATCTCCGGCCTTGCACTCCACGAGGGTTCCTTTTCCAACGAACGGGTCGTTTCCTCTGAGTTCAAGCCAATCGGACGTGGTCCATTTAGTATTAGGGTATCTCTATATGAGTTAGGCTTGAACTTGCTCCGTATGGCTGCCTTTAACTACCAGGAGTCCGCCCACATCTGGCACTACATCATAGAGAGGAATCATCCCTTGTACGCAATGAAATCCTTTTTTGGCCGAAGGATTTTGGTCCACATGGATGTTCTACACATACGGTCTCCAAGCCTCAGGGTTAAACCACCAGGGTCTCCACAGTATGAATGTATCAAAGCTGGTGATAAGTTCATCGGTATTGTAGATTTTTGCGAAAGCCTTTTTCACTGCTGGTCGTGTTCTCAAGTACCATGAGGCCTTTGAGTGGCAGCCTCCGTAGCTGCATAAGAAGCCAAGATCAGGAAGACCAGGCCAAGAGTTGTTCTGCCAGGTTTTAGAGTCAGAGCGGAGTAGCCCACTACCAAGGGACTCCATCCAATCCCAAAACAGATTGATGGCAGTATGAACTTAGTCCGAAGAGAGGACAGATTTGATGACAACGACACCAGAGTTCGTGAGTTGGTCAAGCCAGAGAGGATCGTTGAGTTAATAGGATTTAATCTAGGGCGCATTGGAGTTGCTAGCTTCCATAATGTAAACAGACGTGAAGCTGATTAGTTTAATTTTAAATAGATGATAACATTGATGAATACTGATATAATATTGTTGATGTTTGTCGTTGATATTGACAGTATTTTATATGAATCAACATTGAATATGATACTAGAAATGTATATTAAGAGATAGTTATGGGGGACATGCATAGATTCACTCATCTTACGAGTATTGTAATAAAAAGGGTCATCCCTTTGGAAAGGATCCATAAGGGAGGAAGCTGGCTGTCAATCCCCACCACCCTTTGGGTATTCTGATTTTATGTTTTGGGTAGATGGAGGTAGAAGATCGATGTCATAAAATGTTGTGAACCAAAACTTAATTAAATTCTGAATCAATTAGGCACAGCAAAAGGACTAAGCATTATCACCAACAATCCCCGAAGTTACTCAAATAGTATGCAACCAACAACTCCAAACAACATTCCCTAAGTGACTCAGCGAAATTGCTGGTGATCTCCATGTTTCTATGTTTCTGGGTGCTGCTAGGTAATAGTGACGTATAACGATCGAGAGAATGACTGTAGTTCATTTGTTTTTTGCTGATTCTCTGTTTGATACTTTATATATTTTTTGCATTCTCAAAATCTCTTAAAATGGTCTATGAAATAATGAAAGGATCCTGCTTTGGTTCATAAAGTTTGGGAAACTTACTAAAAAATACATTGATTAGCAACTTAGACTCAGGATCGTAAAAAACATGCATATTGTATGTGGAAACGAGTGCCGGGGTTCCGGGGAAGACAGGGACGTGAAGACCCACGAGTTGCTATTTAGGTGTAGGCGCCAGTGGGTGTCATTTTCGATGCTATTCTGGACATCAAAATAAATATGTGTTTTTGTTATATTAAATGATGGTTCGGTACGGCCAAAAGGTAGAACACGTTCGAAATAGCAAAACGCATATAAAAGACTAGCTAACCACAAACATTGTATTATTTTTCCTGTTGCTTCTTATTAATCTTATTGCATTTGCATAACTTCTCATCGCAGAGTATAGTGGCATGGAGTTAGCTTTAAAACGCCAATTTTCCCGTAGGTCAAATCATATAAACAAAAGGCTTTAGCAAAAATACACAATCAATAGAATCGAACAGCATAGTAATCATGAACAGCAAATCCATCTATGATCGCATCGGAGGCTCAGTCACTCTCGGCAAGGTCGTGGACACAATCTACGACACTTGCTCCAAGGACCACAACATCCGCTACTACTGGGAGTGCACCGACCTGGAGGCACAACGCAAACACATGAAGGACTACATGGCCATGGTACTATCCTTTCCCCTCAACTCCTTCTTAAACATTTTAGAGATTCGGTGGCCCCTCGCAGTATGAAGGCAGATCGATGAAGGAGATCCACGCGAAGATGAACGTGTAGCCAGTAGACTTCGACAAGTTCTGGGTAATCATCAAGGATGCGTTCGAAGCACAGGAGGTGGAGGAACAGACGATCAAGGACATCCGTAAGAGCCTGTTCGGGATCAAGTCAGCAGTGTGCCCAGGGATGCACCAGTGACAAAGACAATACTATACATATTCTATAGACTGTACATGTGAAATGTAATTGTTGTGAATTCAGTCTGCTTTTTTTTTTCTCTCTCTACTCTATAGTAATTTCCCTGATGCTCATAAAATATGAGATGATTAGATCCAATTTAAATAAGAGTGAGATATTAAGCAATGAACATGATTGATAACTGTAAAGAATGTTTTAGAGATCTACCAGGAACTAGAGTGTTTAACCACCAATAAAAGCAGGACTTGGTCTAATATTGGACTGCTTCTTATTACTATTTTTATATGGTTAGACATAACAATCGATGTCCTTTGAATCCAGGGTCAGAACCCATCTTCTCTCCGATGCATGCAGGCTTACACTACCTAGTTCTGAAATCAAAGCTGCATTTTCCTGAATCAACAGTATCCAGTTTTGTTATCCCTGTTGACCAAAAGGATCGTATTTGGATGGTTCTAGTTAAAGGCTCCTAGGAGATCATCTAAATTCACTCACTTACAGAGAACACACAGAGATTTAAGAGTTATTATAATAATTTAAGCCCCATTATTAGAATCTAGAAATAGCTGCCATTCCCTTCCTCCCTCTCGATCTTCTACCCCACAAAAGTATCCTACTCAAAGCCCAAGCCAAGCACAATAATAAACAGCATGAAACCCTCCTTCCCGTTCCCTCCCTCCAAGGACACCATAGCATTCCATTAAGACTTAGCAGTAATCCACAAACACAACAACCCTCCAGCATTATCTATATCTTATGCACTCCCATTCCTTGCTGCTTTTTTCAATCATTTCCTGCTCATCGCACATTTCTATACGTCCTTCATCCTCTCTTCATGAGGACATCGGATGTGTCTTTTTTGCTTTAATCCTAGTCGACCCAGCGATCATCTACCTAGTCTCACAAAATTAGAAACATAGTATTTTTAGGGCGCTGATCAATAACGACGCTGAACACTTGCTAAACCAGAACCCCAGTTCTGTGGACCTGAACATCTTCGAACCGTGCAGCCAGCTGTGCTTGATCGACAGCGAGATCTCCCCTCTGATCTACTGTGCCTACTACGGTAACCATGGACCCTATTGCCTTATTTGTTGCATTGAGGCATGGTAGTTTTTGAAGACTGTTATCGTTATATTATCTTTGCTTCTGCGTTCTTTATTTGTTTCCTGCCTATTTTTATTCCTTTTTCTGCTTCTTACTTACTTGATTTTCTGGACGTCCTAGGCAAAACGTAACTCGCAAGGATACTTCTAAAGAATCAGCTCATCGACCCTGATCTCGAAACCATGAATAATCGCAACACCCCTCTCATTGTCGCCTGCATGGGTGGCAATTACTAAACTGCCAAACTACTCCTCGACAATGGTGCTGAAGTTAACAAACCAAACAGATTCCACCATACACCTTTGATCACAGCCTTCAAGAGAGCCGCAGACTACATCGGCTCCTTCGAAAACCGCTGTATCTCCTTCAAAATTGCATAGCTACTGATCCGAAGGGGAGCCGATCCCAACTGGTTCATCGATAAGATCAAAGGCTACACTTTACTGCATAGTCTGTGTGCCAATCAGAAAATTCTGAGTAAAACATAAAAAATCCTCAACTACGACATAATCAGATTCCTAGTGAACAAAGGAGCTAATCTAGAACTGCGATCTCTGTAGGATAAAGTAGCAGCTGACCTCGCTCAGAACCACAGTAATAAGACAGCTGTGCTCGAGCTCCTCAACAAAAAGCAACAGTAACCCTTCAACCAGCATAAACTGCTTATGACAAACATGGATGATGGGGCATCTGTGCGCTCCAGAAAACAGACGGTCACGCAGGAGAAATAGAAGCTACTGGAATATACCGAGACTAGCCTGAACGTTGAGGACCGCAAGAGTCCATGGTATAAGGAGCTGTTGGTCAACGAAACAGGTACTCCCCGACGTGAGGCCCAGAAGAGAGAGAAGGAGCAGATGGCCGAGTAGGCGACAAGGCGTGGGCGGAAGAGATGAGAAGAGACGACCTTTCTACAGAGAAGATGTCTTTAGTTGGTAGTCTTGAGTGACTTTTTCTGATCTCTCTTCATTTTTTACATCCTATAATATTTTCTTTAGGGATTTGTAAAGCTTCGAATCATCTTCCCAAATCTTACAAAACTATCAAATATACAGTTATCTGTCATTTAGATTAAACGAGTCCATGTTCATATCTAGAGATCGTCACTTTCGCAACTCCATATCCAACCAGGTGGCTAATCTTTCCACAACTACTCGCTCAACTCCTAGAAAAATTAAAAATCCCAATCAACCTGACCTCGAGCTTCGCTCTATACCGGGAGCGTTCTACTTTTCTGCTTGCTTCTTTTTTGGATTTTCTGCCTACCTCTTCGTCTCAGTGAGTGGAGCGTACCCTGAGGCATCTATAATTGGGTTCAGCTAGGGTTTTTGGTGGCAATATCTAATTTCCCTGCTGCCGATGATCTTCGGAGCAGTGTTCATCTGGGCCAACAAGATCGAATACCTGAGTATATCTCAAAGATGGAAAAGCGTAACATGGCGGAGATTGAAGGTGTGTGGCCTATTTGGCAGCACAGTCGAAACCAGATCATTAGGAAACCTAGTTGATATACTTGTCACTAAGAAAGGTGTCTAAAGTAAGAATCCTACCCACTGTATATTTATGTACTCCTAGAAAACAGCTTCAACAACAGCTACTTCACGATCGAACTATGTTTCAGAGACGAGCCTAGTATCCAAGTGCTTGGAACTACGTCCGAAATTCGTATCATAGAACACGTAAAAGCCCATTGTATTTAAAATGCTGATAATGTTATTTTAACCTGATTTCTATATAGTATGAACTCATCAGAGAGTACAGCGATAGATTTCTGGAGAAAAGGAATCCAGATATCCGAGAATAGGCTGATTCGAGTAACCTCGATCTTTGATAGTATAACAGTGATGGGTTCATTCTAGAGTGGTGATAGAGAGTAGCCAGACTAGGTGCAGATAGAACGAAATTATCAATCCTTTGTCTACTTGTCTTAACTGGAGGGATCAGGGCTGAGGTATTCACTCTCTGCAGGCAGGCTGACAAAAATAACAAACAATAAAATAAATCTATATAGTTGGTAATACATCTAGGTCTTTACTTCGGATAGCACCATCAGTGGCCTAATACTTCATGGGTTCATAACCCGGGGGTCACATTAGTTATTTGACTTTTTGGTCTACATCTAATCTAGAACATTTAAACAACTCATCCGATTCAGTTAGCATGTACCTTTGTTCTTTGGAGACACTTCCTCCTACCTTCTCCGATAATATACGCCTTTCCCCTACTTCCGCATATGTACTTGAACATAGCCAGGTCAAACTGGAAGAGCTATTCGCTGATAAAACACGGAATACTGCAGAATCCTACTTCAGCAACACCCCCCAGCGATATCCCCAGGATGCTGCAGATCGCTCCAGCAAGAGTTCTCTTCGTCCGTGTCTCAACATTGATGAAGAGCGTCGCTGCAAGAAACTCGATATTCTGATCAGCCTGCGCAATAGAATTCTGGGGCTACACTACCTGAAGAATGAGAGACGCCATCTTCCTCAAGAGGTGGCTACTCCGCGGGAACAGGCATTCAAACAGCGTCACACGGACATACACAGCAGTAGCTTGAAGCCAAAGAGCCTGAACGCTATGAAGAACAACTATATGTCACCTGATCGGGTAAAACCCAAAAAGGGAGAGGCTAAACAAAACCTATAGCCCTTAAAAAATAACAATAACAAACACAATCTTAACCCCATGAAGCAGTCCAGCAGTTCAATCAGAGATAAGGAGGACCTATCTGAAAAGGCGATGGCCAAGGCAAAAAAGACACAGAGTATCAAATGTAGCAATCGATACCTGGACGAGAAGCAGGCGCAGATGCTGCATAGCCAGTACGTCATCATGCGGATCGAGGAAGAACGGGAGAGAGAAAGACGCAGGCAGTTGGAAATGGGCAGAGTATCCGGGAAGTAGGCGAGGAGACTGTAGAAAATCCACATGCTGGAAAGGGTGGAGGCGCAAAAGCAGATTGAGATGGTACGCAATAAAACATTCTACGACTATTACTGATCACATCGATGATCTTCGTTGGAGTTAGGCGATCAGAGATGCCTGCCATATTTTTCCAAGCTCTGGAGTATCCGTAATGCTCTTCATCCGTATCATATTATGCACAATCTAAAAACCCCTGCTCTTTATGGAAATAGCGGACTATTCATTTTATTTTTTGATATTTAGGTTTGTTTAAACTATTACTCCATACCTTCCCGACATAGGGTGCACTGCTGCGATGCCCTACGTTAAAGGATAGACTCAATACTACAAGCATCTCGAAGTGCCTATTGCTAGAATGGCTCTCTTTGGATTCACTCTGGTCTTCCTCTTCATCTGCTACTGCAATGTTTCTGTTTCCCAAACCCAACAGCGCAGAATCTGGGAGATCTAAAAGATCAACCTGGTAAGATAAAGTAGTCTCAGGACCCAGTCGATGCAGCTGCGCCTTGCCCGGATGCAGTTATTTATCAACCGAACTAAATCTCTTTCGACCAGCAATACACCTTCCGAAATACTTAAACTGTGTGAATAGAATCCTCTAATTTCTGGAAGAGAACATAATATAGTTTGCGAGACCGATGACCTAACTCAGGTGCTAGCCCGTGTCTACCCCCAGGCCAAGACTAACTATAGAGTCCTTTTTGGAGCTTAACAACCTTCCTAAGAACTATTTTTCGCGTACGACTCTGTTCGCAATATGATTCTGTTTCTGACATTTGGTTAGGAACAAGCTCTAGATTCTGCTAGAAACATAGCCTCCACCCATGAGGAATACGAGTAATTTAAGAAGAACTTCTCTAAAGTTTTTAATCGGGCCCACAGTTACCAAACAATAGTGGTGAAAGATCAGCTGTTCCTATGTGCCCAAACTCTTCTCAATTTTTCCAATACCTTCATGTGCTCCTCGACCAATATCTATCAACTTATTCGGCATGAGTCTGCCTCGAGAAAGGCCTAACTTCATTTTGAGGGGACTGTCGTCTCTGGCTAAAGATCTGGCCGTACCCTCAAGGAAATTCCAAACCTTATTCTCAATGCACTCTAAACCAATATCCGAGGACTGATTGATACGGCCAATTTCTTAAAGTGCGTGAATGAGATTTAAAGTGACGGTATGGTTTCTGGGAACTACCTCATCGACTGTTCATATGCTGACTCTGGCCGTAGAGACCCGCCGGTTGTCACATCTGTTTCTACCTTAATGATGCCAAACCATGTCTCATGGAATCAACCATCTACCACCAACATAAACCAAAATTTATGGAAAGTTGGTTTGGTGGTATATTGTTCAGAATAGGCCTACGAAACAACCTACCGGCTCATACAAAATGACAGCAAAAAGATGAGTACGCTGGCCAAATCATGCATGCTCATATTTATGGGATTCTATTTATTGGAAAGACTGCTCGGAAGAAAATTATATATGATGCTCGTTCAGTCAGAACTGCTCAAGTCTGGAGACTTTAGAAGCAAACCTTCAGCCTAGGAAAAAGCCTCATACGAACCTTAGATCCCATAGCTACGAAACCTGACTAGCACAGCCAGAGTCTACTCCTGGGCCATAGACTATGTGAGAAACCCTTCCAATTAGTTGGAACTTAAGCGTGGTCTCAATATCATAACGACACCAGAATAATGCCTCGAGTTCCAAAAGGTCCTGGAGTACATCTATGAGTAGATGATAAGGATTAACAAAATAGAATCCTTCAAATCTGAATTGGCAACTAACCGACCTTTTGAGATGAACCCGCAAGCAGGGAGGTATTGGGAAGGACTCGGCTGCTACTAAAAACTGATCGAGTTGAGATTGAATAGTCTGAAGCATGAGCAGACGATGCGCATCAGTGAGGAGCATGTGAGCGATATCTATCGCCTGGAAATCGAGAAGTTAGAACTATTTTTTCAATATCTCTAGAAATACATAAATAAGGAAAATAGTTTCTTTCTTCCTGAAAAAGAGACTCTTTAGACAACCTTCAGGAACTACACCTAGAGACTTATCGAGTACGAACAAAGATTCCCAAAGATTTATGAGTACCTGATGGACAAGAGTGAACTGCTGCAGTGCAAAATCCGGGCACAGTTGTCGATGTAGGTACCCTATCAGATGCTTCAGACTCTGGCGTAGTCCAGTAAGTTTGAAGATATAAAGGCCGAATCAGCATACCTGTTGGCTTCCCTATTGGATCGTAAATCCCCCCAATTCTACATCCATTCAGTTGGAACGCTGGTCAAAGTTCTCCTATAAAGCAATACCACGAGTCTATACAAAAACAAAGCCCTTAACCTCTTGCTGACAATTATGAACAACATGATCAGATTCGAAAACTATGAGACTTCTCAAGACACAAATAAAATGAATTTTAAATCGCCGGCGCTGAGAAGAAAGAAACTGTCAAAACCACTACCCCCTTTGCCTCAATCCCCGTCTGCTGAACAGATCAGCCAGTTTAATGTCGATCCCCGTGCTGAGGAGCTAGCTTCCGTCCGTTATGAACTCTAGAACATGGCTACCTACTTCAGTCCCAACCGCACATTCATCATCCTAATCGAAAGTGCTGTCACTGAGCTGATCGAAACCCTTGTAGAAAGGCTTGTCCCATTCATTTAAGACGAAAAGGAGGTGTATTTGTGTAACTTCAATGGCGAGGAAAGGAAGGTCAAGTCTTCCAGCAGGCTTTTAGAAGAAATATCTCTAATAACATCGTAGGATGGCACAAAGACACGCAAGAATGAAGCTTCGACTGTTTCTATTTTGTCTGGCACTCTGCGGTCTATACACCGGAGGCATAAAGAATAGCTGAAACACGTGATTGTATTTGTGCCCTAGTATGGCCAGAGCAGCCATGACAACAAGTCGTAGAAGAACGGACTGCTGATGGGTCGAGGAGTGAATGTAGGCTAGCAGGAGAATGAACTGAACTCCTACATGAAGCTGATGCTGATCTGCAATGGAGCAAGCTCTGAAGCTTTCAAACGCAGCAGAACATACAAATAGTGCCAGAAGATGCAGTGTTTTCTGTTCGTGGACACAGGCAGCTTCGATGAGCTGAGCTACTAGCAAGAGCTTGAATAGTTTTTTAAGTGAACTCCATTAGAACTATCAATTCTTTTATCTTTATGTGTATGTGCAAGAATTAAATCTTGACCCTTCTTAGAGCAAATAGACACGCGTCAGTAATGGTTGGTATTTTCAGGGGTTATTGGATTTTATGAGTGCTATAAAAGAATAAATGGCGGATGCACCAAATAAATATAATCAAACATCCTGCCCAAACAGCAAAATTACTATCCTCAGACCAAAAACCCTATGGAGCCTATCCAGGATTTCAAGACTTATCCGTCAATCAACTCCAGCAACAAGTCAAGTTTCATCAAGTATATCCGAAAACATGGCTTGGACGATCCCGATGTTCTCTGGGTTGCTTCTGAAAAAATACATGGCTGTAACTTCTCCTGCTACTGCGATGGGAAAATTGTCAAGTATGGCCGCAGAAACGACTACCTCACCAAAGATATCCCTATCCTGGAATAGAACATTGATCCCTACTTCCTATAGGAGTTCCTCAATGCCAACAAGCTAGTCCTCAGGTTTCATAATAAACTGGGTGATCTCTTCTCGGATCTCAAACTCAGATATCCCAACCTGGAGTCGTACAGGGTGTATGGCGAGTATTTCGGAGGGTACTGGGTGAAGCCAGATCCCAATTCGAATCTGAGATTAGTCCAACATGGAGTCTACTATACTCCTGCTCACGAGTTCTTCGCATTCGACCTGCACGTCAAACTCCAAGACGGTTCCGAGTTGTGGATGGACGCCATGGACCTCGAGGGATGCCTAGGCAAGTACATCAAGGTCGTTCCTATTTTTGCCAAGGGTACCTTCGATGAGATGTACGACATCGAAACTGTGATCGATTCTACTATCCCTCAACTCCTAGGTCTTCCAAAGGTCACTCCTAACATTATCGAAGGCATGGTGCTGCGCCCAAACAAAAACAACTAAATAGGAGATTGTCGTGTGATTATCAAAAAGAAGAATAAAGAGTTTCTGGAGAAAGTTTCAGCTCCCAACCCTCACAAGAATCAGGGGGGCGAAGCTCCAAATAAAACTATTATTATTACTACTACTACGAACGATGAAGAGAAAAATATCATTATTTAGAAGAAAAAGACAACCAATAAGGAGATGTTGGAGACTCTTAGTCTTTATCTCAACCAAAATAGGGTGGCATCGGCGGTTTCGAAGTTCCCGAATCTGAAAGACAGGAATGAACTGAGGCGGAAGATTCTAGCTGATATTCTAGAGGATGCAGAGAACGAGGAACTAGAAGAACGTACAGAGCCGATCCCAAGTGGCGTGACCGATGAATTGAATAAAAGGATTTTCAAGGAAATCCACGCCTATTTCTCCAAAAAATGATATCCAATCCATACAAATAGACCAAAACCAATTATGATCCAATGTGTTAGTGTTTCTCTTTCGATTTATGATGGTGGGGATTCCTGATAGGCTGCTGGCCGTTGTGGATTCAATATCTCATGGGCTATACTTTGAATAGTACTGAGCTGGACATGCATTGCTCGAGTCCCATCATAATTGCATTTGTTAGGTATTTTCCATTCTACAACATACAAAATGATAGAAGGAAAAAGGAACTCCGATATCAGAATGCATAAAATCCATGTTGGTTGGGTGTGAAGAGTTAGTCTGAGCTACTTTGAAGACAACAGCAGCGACCCTGCAGACTACGTGGATATTAGAGTGGGTAGTCTGCGAAACCTGCACCGGACAAGTGTTCCAAAATGTGCATTTCAACACCAAAATAAGAGCCAGCACGGTTTGTCCTGGTAATCTGTAGATTTGAAATGAAACAATGTCTTCTATAGACTTTGTCAAATTCCGAGAATAAGACTGCAAAGAGTACAAAAATAATATTGAATTAAAAGTTCTGATAACTTGGGGGAAAACAAAAACAGTGTATATAGAGAATTAGATTTGGGCGTCAGACCAAGTATAAAGAAAGCCAAGAAATATTAGAATATGTGCTTCGGGTCATCTCAGCAAGCAGTACATCTTCTGCAGCAGATTCAGTGTTAGCACCTCCATCTGTCCCAGAAGCTACTCCCGCATTGTCTTCTTTATTGATTCCGGCAGGTGGGATATGTTCGAGAGCAGGCCTTCCTCGTGCTTTACCTGGCTTCCGTCAGCCAGTAATCCCAGCCCCATGTCCATGCCCAACAGCCTATCAATCGGCAGAGTCGGGGCTATCTTAGGTAAGATAGAGGCACACTCAGCGACACCCTTATTCGCTGAAAACCGCTCAAAAGTCTCGTTCCTGACTATTTGAGCTCTGACAAAGTTGAGAATATCATCAAAGGTTGGACACTTTCGCTCTAGCTTCTGGTGGTGGCTGCGGCATTGGTCTGCGGTTCTGCTCTCCACAAATTCGGACATCTTTTTGAAGATCTTGTCAAGCTTGCGCTGGTTCCTGTTCACGAAGTATGAGGAATTGTTGATCATGAAATCAATGTATCGGGAGTTCTCTTCAGTGGTCCAGCGTCCAACGGCCTGCTTCTGGCGTAATGCAGAAGAATAGAGCCGTTTTCTGTTTTTGTAGACGCTAAGCTTGGAGCGTGACTCAGGACCATTTGGTGGGAGTTCCTGCTAGGAGAAAGATGATGGGTGGGGGTCTTGGGTGGGCTCTTCGCATTTGACAGAAGTCTGGGGGATTTAGGAGTGTGTTTTGGAGGGGTCCATAAGAGTCGTGAGAAAAGCAAAAAAGTGTAGGTATTAGTTTGTTGGACTGATAAATAAATATAACAGAAGTGAGTCGATGTGAACTGTGTTTAAAATGGGGAAGAGATCGATTTATCTATAAATTATTCGCATTGTTGGACTCCTAATCCGTCCCTACGTGTTCCTCTCGCTATGAACAAACCCAAGACTTAGGATTTATACTCAAAAAATAGCTTTGGAATATGGATACTTCATCGTTTAGGCCAGCGCTGAAGGAGTCCTTTTCACAGAAAATACTCATGTGAAGTGTCGTCGGTCGGGCTATTCACTCCGACTTCCCCCGAGTCCCTAGGCTGTAGAATTGTCTGAGCAGTTGTTCTTGCTCGGTGGCTGCTCGACTTTAGCTAAGTCATGGACAGTTAATAATTCGATCATTTTTACGGACTATTGACATGAGAAAATTAAATTAAAAAGTCGCAGGAAACACAGTGTTAAAATAATATATCAAAGTCAATCCATAGCTGGATACGTCTGTCTGACTTTCACACCATTATGAACCAACTTCCCAGAGTATCAATAGCAAAATGTCAGCCATACACTTTCCTGAAGTTTCAAAAATGTTGCCATTCTTCCGATGTCCTGTCTCTGAATGTGCCATTCGACCCCCATCTGATACGATTAAAATATATAGCTTTCATTAAAAAATTGTAGCTTCTTAGCTATGTTTAGGAAATTTAAAGAGTCCCTAGTCAGTATATTCGTGGACCCTTTCAGTCGCAGCCCGCCCCTCACCAGCAAGCTGCTTCTTATCATCAGCGTCAGCCAGTCCCTCGCAGCACTCAGCTATAACCTTATCCCCTTCCTTTTCTTTGTCCCTACCTTTTACTGCACCTCAGCTGATGGCTTCCTCGTCCCCTGTTAATAACATCTTGCCTGCAAAGAAACTCCCTTAAAGTACCAATCGCAATACGGATTCGATTCAATCCCCCTTAACTTCTAACTGTTTTGCGATCGTAAAAAGACTGAGGCTACCATGATGACGATGATGATGTTTGGACATCTGGCCGGCGCACTCGTCGCTTCCTATCTCTCAAAGTATGGGAATAGCCAGCGTCATCTAATCACAATCCTGACCGTGTCTAACCTCATATGCACTTTAGGCCTCATGAGCTTCATGTTCTGCCGGACTCCCCTCAGCGTAACCATAGCCTTTTTCTGTTGGAATTTCGGCATGGACCTGATCAACTCTTTCAACAATGTTATACCTGTGATGTTTTTCCCTATCAACCTAGCCAAAAAAGCGATGAGCATTCAGGTTTGTTCTTGGCCGATTTACTCGATCCTCATGCCGACGCTATACGGCTTGATTGCAGACTGGCGCTTTTTCTGCTTCTTCTGCATTGGCCTACCTCAGCTCGTAGTTACCTACTCTCTCTGGCGAGATCGTTAAGCTCTGGCTAACTTCCAGTTAAGTGATGTCGAGGACGTCGAGTAAGAGGAAAATGAATACAAAGACAGCGTGCCGGAAATATAAGCCCAGTTTCTGGACCCTCGCTCTGACGATGGAAGCGTACACAGTCTGAACACAAACAAACATCTAGGCCTACGACTGTCATAGGGTTCGATGGCTACGGGTGAAAATCCAGTGGTCATGGACAGCGGAAATATACACTTTGGTGAAGTACTAGGTAGTCCCTACATAAAAACTATCCTCATGTACTTCCTGGTCTACGGGGGATCGTATGTTGCCAGTTTTGCATCTTTCGTCAGCCTGAACACACTCAGTGGCAACATTTACATGAACTTGACCGTTCTGTCCATCATCTAGTCATCTCTAGTGCTGGCAGGAGGTTTTCTCATACATTTCTTCGAGGTGAAGAAGACGTTACTACAGGTCTATCTGTTGATGGGCGTGGGCTACTGTCTGTATTCAGTACTTCCGGACTTCCTCAAGTACATTGTCGTTGTGCAGGGCAAGCTTCTGACAGACACAACATGGGTGCTGTTGGCCGTGTACACGTACATGATCGTGCCCCAGAGTTTCTTGCCATTCATGTTTTCAGTACGGGCCATCTACAACCTACTGCTGTACGTAATCTTGCCATACACTCGCTACTATCTGGAGCAGGTAGGTCTGACGGTGTTCCTATTCGCAGGGCTATACTAGGTGACGGTTTCGATAGTACTGTACAACATGAAGGAACTGAAGAAGGGATGAGGATTCTTTTATATCAAAAACCCCTGTTAATATTGAATTATTCTTCTGTGTACTGCATCAATTTACGCTGTTCTGGATGCTTGCTTTGCGTGGATATGATCCTTTGGCAGGCAGAAGTATATTAACCCATATATATACCCTAACTTATACTTTTCTGCAAAGAGCAGGTTATTAGGCTATCATCAATCAACAAAAAATACCACACCATCATCAATACTCTAAAAATATCTATCTCTGATTTATAAAAGTACCGCCTGCACCTTTTAAAAAGATAACACATCATCATGTAGGATTCATTTTTTATACGATTACACTTCGTGGCATCCTAAGTGAACAAATGTATCCCAGACCTACCAGTGCCACGCTCATCGGCAAATACGTCCAGCTCGTCCCTGCGACTGAGATCCAACTCGACTAGTTTACGCACAAATTCAGTATCTCCTAGAATTCGTCTATGCAGCCGAAATGTCCTTTTCAGACCCTTGGAGCCTTTATGTCAAGAAGGTTCCACTCCAGCAAACACCCTATCTGTCCTTCGAGTTTCTTAGTCGTGGCCATCGATTGTCGTCAAGAACCCTTAACACTGGTTATCTTTGAGAGATTCGATTCTCTCAACCATACAGTATACCTCTAGTTCCAGCACCTCCCTTCCTGGGTTACAGATGTTAAAGACGAGTTAAAACGATAAATCCTATTGACAGAAAGTCTATACCTAGTACTTAAGTACGTATTCTAAGAGATAGGCCTGGATAAAGTGTCCTGGACCTGCGAGCTGGATGACCGGGTATCGATGCTCCGAGGTCTACGAATAGGGGGTAAGATATCGGCAGTGATGAGTCATGTCGAGCTGAAATAAGGTAAGTATATATTGTCGATGAGAAAAGGAGAGTGGCGACAGAAAAAGAAGTAGCTGGATAGGAAATGGGAGGATGGGGATTGGTCGGAGGGAGGTGAGCCTTGTAAGAGGATAATGGCAGTCTGCCCTAAACTGTGATTTGGGAATCATCGCATAAGTACGCGTATACTATCTATGTTTTATGAATAAAACCCAGTACATCCCAGTGCCTTATTCTCTTTTATTGTTTCTTGTTTCATTCCTTTCTAACCTGCCCGATTGTCTGTGAACTGTAGGATAGTATAGATATAAGATTGCTTTAGTTTATTTCTCCCGACAACCTGACCAATAATAAAAAAGTATTATAATCAATTCAGCCTAAGAGACATGAGACCCAATAGAAATAGTGCTCTCAAGAGACTCTACTCCAACACCAGCTAGCCATCCAACCGCTCCCCTTCTCCCTAGCCCAGAAGCATTGTCCCCCGCACTAAACCCATCTCCAGGCAGCCCAGAACTACTTCTACCAACCCCTAGAACCGTAATGCTAGCAACACTAATAACCTGTCCTCCCAACCTGAAAAGCCAACACGCTCCAAACCTTCCAAAACCAGCCCAAAAGAGGGTGTCACTAAGAAACGCAGGCAAAAGGAAGAGCATAAGCTCATTGAATCATCTAACGCATAGAGTGTCAGCGAAGATAATAAACCACGGCCCGAAGTTCAGAACGAATAGGATAATAGTGATTTGGCAGAGCAAGAGATCCCAGTGGAAATGATTGGACACGACGATGACGACTACATCTGTCCGCTGTGCCTGGACTACCTGGTGCACTCGGTATCCACGATATGCGGACACAGTTTTTGCGAGATCTGTGCGAACGAATACATGCTTTTCTTCGAGGTAATATTAGTTTTTACAATTTATAATCGGAATCTGATTTTCCCCCCTAAACTTTAAAAATGTATCCTGGGCCTGTAGGAGTGTAGCCAGTGTTTCAAGAAAATAAGGAATAGTCGTCTCTCCTATAATATCGTGCTGGACTCCCTCGTGGAGGACTTCGTGAAGGAGGCCGAGCCACGAGACTAGCACCAAAACTATCTCACACGCGTATAAGCATGGAGGCAATGGGACAGGCGTCGCCAGGTGCCCAATCTTGAAGTCGGCATGCGCATCGATGTGCGGGATCCCAACTTCGTCTGGTGTCCTGCCACCATTTACCGGACCGTAAGTCGACAGGAAAACAGAACCAAATTCATATTCGTGCGATTCGATGGGAAGGATAAGACACACAACTAAGAGATTTGCGAGCACAGCCAGAGAATCACATCGTTCGGATTCTACACGGGCAGGAAGGACATCCCTCGGTACCAGGTCACGAATAAAGGAACGCTGCGGATCCACGACATGACAATAATGGGGGAAGACGATAACATCGTGAGGGTGCCTTTGAATCTGGCGGACTAGCTCTGATAATAAAACAGGATTTTAATCAGTACAACATTGATAAATATCACTCGATCCTCAGTACAGAGATTAATGATAATCCAGTCTTTTAAACATAGGCATGAACAATCTTTATTTGGTAGTTTGGTTGTATTCCGTGACGAATGATAATGGAGACTCAGAACTTAAACTTCAAATCAATCTGCTTTGTTTGAGTTATACATAACGCATTTTCTATCATCTTCAGTTCATCCATTCCAAGTCTTCCTTTATGAAGTGGCCCATCATGTTGAAAGCGGCCTGGGGCTGGTCTGTGGGAACCATGTGTCCAGCTCCGTTCACCAGCACGAACCACAGATTACCGAATGTCTTCGCCCAACCGACAGTCTGTCCTCCAATAGTCCAGGTCTTCCTATCGGCTCTCTTCCATTGTCCAATTTGTTCCCAGACAAGACTGTTCAGGTACTGCAGGACACCGGGTGTGTTGACCACAACATCGTTCTGACCGTTGTAGATCAGGGTCTTAACCTTACCCATGATTTCAACGACATCTCTGGCAACACTGTAGGACACATCATGGGCAAAGGCAGTGTAGATCTTGTCGTTGCCAGGCATGAATCTAATGTCGGTTCTGCCGGTGAGTCTCTGGCGGTTGTCATCAAGGACCTTAGCGAATGACTCGTCAAGACCATCGTAGTTACGGAAGTTAAACATGGAGATACCTCCCATGTAGACTTCGGGGGTAGTGTCATTATTAGTCAAGAAATCGAAGTATTGAGTGGCCTACAGTGATTTAAGTTTGGATTGAATTATGATTGGTTTGTTACATTAACATAGTCGCCTTGGTAAATATTGACAATACTGTTGGTCTGGAACCAGGTGCAGACTTCACGGAAACTTCTGTCCACGACTCCAACACTCCAGAGATAAGTATCGTAGAAGTTCACTTGGTTAATGGGATCAGTCCAGCCGTCGCCAATAGCAACTCCCGCCAGGGTGGCCATGTTGGAACCTGATCGGGTAGCATTTCTCAGGAGTTTGCGAGCGAGCACAGGGATATAGTGTCCTGCGAATGACTCACCAGTGATGTACAAAGGTGAGTTCAACATAGCAGGCCATGTCTTGTAGAAGTTGTACAAGAAGTTTTCGAGGTGGTTAGCAGCTTGCTCGGTAGAACTGACTTGCTCATCACCTTCTCTATTACCGCGATAAGAAAAGCCGACGTTCAGGGGCGAGTCGATAAAGACATAATGACCGAAGTGGTTCCAAGCGTTTCCGTTGTAGGTAGCCTTGCCATTTTTATAGAGAATAGGACCGATTTCGGTGAAGGCACCAAATTGTGAGCTTGCACCCGGTCCACCCTGAAGCCAAATGAAGAGGGGGACGTTAGGATTGGCCTTGGTGGCATCAGCACCAAAGGCTGTGAAGAACTGATAGAACATATTAGAAGTTCCACTGGGGTGGTACCAGTTGATTTCCTCGAATCCTATACATGATGTAAAAAGCAAGCACGAGGTGATGGAGGGTTGTTATAAAGTGGAGGGTAATACCGGAGTAGGCCTGGAAGGTGAGGTTGCGGGAGAGTTCGTCACCCCAGAATCCGGTCTGGTTAGCCCACCAGCCAGCCTGAGTGAGGGCGACGAGAGCAAAGATGAGAGATATTTTACCGATAGTAATCATGAAGGGAAGATTAGTGTAGGTCTAGTGGATTATTGATTATAGGGTATCCAATATCCAACATGCTCATATAATGAATGTATAGTGTTGGAGTCAGCATAAAAGAGTTATACAGAGTTGTTGGGGATAAAAGCAGATTCGGAGATTAAGTTTGAATGCTTTAAAATATATGTGGGATAGGGATGACAATAGGTAGAGTTTTATGATTCCGTATGCAAAGATTTCTGGGATCACAAGCCAGCTAGTCCTGAAGGTTTGATTATGGCCAAGAATTACTACTCGCTGACTACAATGTTACATAAAACATATGTCTAGAGGAAGTCTTACTTTCACCGTCCTGGTCCTTATCGAACTCCTCGATCATGGCACCCAGTTCTTCTTCAGTCAGAGTCTCTCCCAACTCCCTCGCTATCTTTTTAAGATTTCTTAACGATATCCTTCCCGTATTATCCTCATCAAACAGCCTGAATGCCTTCAAAGCTTCTGAGATTGGGTCTCTCTCACTATACTTCTTCCGCACTGACTCACATAATAGAATGCTAACGAATGAAACTATACTGATTTCGATGAAGTCATCGTAATTGACTCGACCTGTTTCCTCGCGATCATACTCTCGGGCCAACTGCACAACCTCTGACTTCTTGACATCAAAACCCAGAGCTCTGATGATGACTTTGAGTTCATGATAGGAAATAGAGAGGGTCTGCTCGGTGTCGAAGAGGTCAAAGGCCTCCTTGATCTAATTTTCTTGGTCCTCAGTAAGCTCCAGTTTCTTGCGTCTGAGTTTGCTGGCTCTGGGGGAATCTCGTCTCTTCATGGTGGAGTGTTTTGTTATGTTTGAGAGGAATACTTATTGTATTTGATGCTAGATTCAAAATGTAAAATTATCAAAAGGATCTCTTCAAGATAAAACAAAAATAGACGGTTAGTTTTGGTTTTTCGGTTGTTTAAAGATAGCTTTTACTATACTCCAAAAAAGAAAAAGGTTTCTTGAACGCTATTCGCCTCTAGTTCCTTTCGCTTAGAAACATATATCATCCTCCCATGCTTTCGGCCCTTGACACTCTACGCAGACAGACCAGATCCTAAAAACCCTAATAGGTTTTTGTCATTGAACTTGTATCACTCGCTACTCCTCTTTTCTTCTCTCCCGAGATAACTACCGAGTTCCAACGCTACCATAGCCTCCAGATGCTCACCCTCAACCACTGTGGAATCGCATCTCTTGAAGGATTTCCTCGACTGCACTCGCTTATCCGTCTGGATATGGTCATGAATCACATCACAGGTTCATAGCTTAAATATCTGATTCCTTGTCGACACCTGCAAACTCTGATGCTGGGAGGTAATCAAGTGGCCATAACGGATGAACTAGCAATACTTGTTAGCTTGAGACATCTAATACAGCTTGACCTTATTCGTAACCCAGCCTAAAACTAGCCTGGGTATAGGAACAAAGTGTTCAGTATGATCCCATCTTTGAAGGTATTGGACACTCTTGACAGAGAGGGAAGAGATGCGTTCCATGCCACATCGATGGCTGTGACTGCTGCACAGATCCCTGCAGGCTTATTTGATCACCGCCCAGTGGTAGTCTCAGCTCCAGCACCGATAATCGCTGCTTCGATACCGAGAACCGTAAATACCAGAAGAATCGATAGGAATTAAAATTAATAGCAGGGGCGAAGAAATCGAATCAGTTTAACTAGGAGGAGTGGTCTTATCTTCCCGGTCGGACGCATCAAGCGATTGATGAAATCCTAAAATCCAAATTTAAGGGTCCCTAAAAAAAGTGTAATATTCCTGACGGCTGCTCTGTAGTACGTAGCAGCCGATATTCTGGATCTGGCAGGAAAGGTCGCCAAGGAAGAGGGTAAAAATAGGATAACGCCTCTAATACTCCGGAATGCTCTGCATTCAGACGAAGAGTTAAAAGCATGGCTTCAGAACGTCACTCTGTCGATGCTTTGATAATGAGATGGGAAAGTGACATATTTGATAAGAATAGCAAAAAATATTAGTGTTTTGTTAAAAAGAATCACTAGTTGTTAAGAACGAAATAGATTATTGCTTTATTGGAAAAATGGCTATTGGAAATAGTAGGAGGCTTGATGGGTTGCCATCATCGGTTGATTTTCTCTCTAATCTGCCGGTAGACTCTCCTGATTACATCCTGTCTTCGATGACCCATCCAATCATCGACTCCTTGTGCATTCCCTTCACGTACCCACATGTTATCCTAGCCGTGTTTCTTGCTTGTAACTCTCCTGGGACTCAATATTAGCTGTAGTGGAATTACCTCGTCTCTCCTGTTAGTCAAACTGATTTAGTTGCCTGGCCTATTGCTTTTACCAATTATATTTCTTGTTTTCCCGCAAACATCTAACGATCCATACGCAACAGAGTTGGGACTAAGAAGAGGGTTAACTATCGAAAGGTCTATGATGCTGTTTTTGTTATGGTTGCTATTTGTGTTGATGGTCTGTCGACTCAGATCAGAGGAACAGGTTGGTTCGCTCACGAAACTGATGCACTTTTGCCCACGCAACTTGAGCTTAACAGGAGATACGCTCGCAGTCGTGTTGCCAAGGAGTCCCGGGAATTTGGTCATTGATCTCTTTGACTTATGGTTATGCGGCGACTCTTCTACAGTACAGTACTTTGTCGTGTCGTTCTCGCTATTCCTACCGGCTCGTCTTTTAGGAGATCGCTATGCGAATATTGCTTCGTACTCATTGTAGTCGTGGATTGACCTCTGCCTTTTGATAGAAGCTATGAGTTCTAGTCTGCGCTGTCTGTCCTTCCATTCCTGGTGTAGATCACGGTTGGTGCGGGGAGGCTGAATAGTTCTCTTGATTTCTTCGAGCTGTGCATAATTATTGAGGGATTCTGCGGGTTCTGCCTCCCAGGGAGAAATGAAATCGTTGGGGTCAGGACGGCCGTTGAAGATTGTGAGGCCATAGGTAGGCGGCAGATAGGATTATTGGGTTATTCTTTACTTCATGATTGTGATAATTATTGTGTTAGGGCTGGATATAATTTATCTCTAGTTTGGGTGGCATTGTTAGGGTTACAAATATAAGTAGAACAAACACAACCCATCATCATCATCACTTCAGGAGATGATTGACAATGGGATTTTTCTATTCCTACCAATAAAAAAAATTAGCCTTTGCTTGATAACTACTAAGCTGGGGATTTTGGTCTCTACTCTTTGATAAAATGTATTGTAAAACATTAGAGATCAATCAAACTCTTGGAAGTCCTCATCATCATGTCCACGGGATTGGAGGACCCGCTCTGATGATTTCAAAGTCTTAGGGTTGTTGATCTTTAGCGACGCGTTCTGTTCCAATTTGTTATTCTTGTTACCAGACTTCTCTTGTTTTTGAGAAGACACCTTGCTTTTGTCTTGTTCCTGATCCTTGCCCCGGTGCTGACGTGATTCCTTCTCCAGTTCTCTCCTTTCTTCCCATTATTTGACAGCTTGTTTTGTCTTGAACCCTCTGTACTTGTTTTCTACATGCTTCTTTTTCTTCTTCGGCTAGTCCTACAAGTTTTGTTCTGAAGTCTCATCTCCGAATAAGAAGTCCGAACTCTCTGGCTAATCTTAACTCATGTTAAGTTGGATCACCGATAGATCCTGGACTTTTGTAGGTTCGGGTGGCTTTACAGAATCCTATGGCTATTCTATCCTTGGCTTTACTTCATAAGCTACCCTTCTGTTTGTCTTCTTCGGGAAGTGTTATTGCAGGTTAACTTCTGACAAATCATCGTCTTCTTTGTTGAGAGTACTATCAAAAATAAAGTTGGGCTTAAAGAAATTAATATCTGTGGCACCTAGCTTTTATTGGAGTTGAGCCACCCTTTTCTCACGCTTTTCCTTCCGCTCTTTGAGCTCACTTTCATAGTCGAAATAGATTACAAGCTCCTCCTGTAGATAGTATATAATAACGAATTGAGTAGATGTTTAATTAAATGATCTTACATGTGACTCACTCTTGTCCAAGTGTTCGAGTTCGTACTTCGCCTTCACTAGTTCTTCTTCCAAAACTTGCTTCTCCTAGGGGTTGGGGTTGGGGTTGGGGTTGGGGTTGGGGTTGGGGTTGGGGTTGGGGTTGGGGTTGGGGTTGGGGTTGGGGTTGGGGTTGGGGTTGGGGTTGGGGTTGGGGTTGGGGTTGGGGTTGGGGTTGGGGTTGGGGTTGGGGTTGGGGTTGGGGTTGGGGTTGGGGTTGGGGTTGGGGTTGGGGTTGGGGTTGGGTCTTTAGATGTAGGCGATGTATACAAGATACACTTTGATCAGGAAAACTGAAGACACGAACAAGGTGGTAGTCGTCAAAAATGCAGTGGACCCAATGACGAATAGAGCACAGTCATAGCACATGAGCATGAGGAATCTCTCCAGGATGTACAGCTTGGGATGCACTTTCTATTCATTGTGGTTGTAATAGTCGTAAGCAAAAAACACTATCTCGATCAGGTTTATAAGCAAAGTACTAGCGTATAATGACTGAGTGACGAACGGCATTACAACAGTGACAGCAGCAATGTTAATTTTGTAGATCTCGATATTTCTTGCTGGAAGCACGACGAAGAAGAAATACGCAAAATAAGAGAGAAGGACCATTAACCCAACAACTTGACTAGTGATGAAGAGATTATCCGATACCATAGACATATTACTTGCAAGGCCTATGATCGAGAGAAAGCATGAGAAGAGAGTCTTGACCATGAAGT
>JAKZAN010000208.1:0-51861 GCA_023053545.1 Lepidurus packardi
AGCGATACGAGCCATATGCGTCCTCTAAATACTCTTGAAATCAGCCTTGACGCTGTTTATGGCGCGGGTCCGTGCAGATGACACGAACAACGCCTTTGCGACGGATGATTTTACAGTTGCGGCAAATCTTCTTGACCGAAGCTGAAACTCTCATTTTCTTCTCCTAAACTTTCTCTGTGCCTGGGCACAAAACAAAAATTCTTCTGAGGCGCTGCGCAGCAACTGCGCATTCACCACCCGGTGGAACCGAACTCAACTACCAGGCTTGAAATTCGCCTTTTTCAACAACGACTCATACTGCTGAGACATCATGTAGTTTTGCACCTGGGCCATGAAGTCCATGGTGACCACCACAATGATCAGCAATGAAGTACCGCCAAAGTAGAACGGCACGTTGTATTTCAAAATCAGGAACTCAGGCAGCAGGCACACAAAGGTGATGTATGCAGCGCCAGCAAGCGTCAGGCGAACCAGAATCTTGTCGATGTACTTGGCAGTTTGCTCACCAGGGCGAATGCCGGGGATGAACGCACCGCTCTTTTTCAGGTTGTCTGCTGTCTCGCGGCTGTTGAACACCAAGGCCGTGTAGAAAAAGCAGAAGAACACAATCGCTGCGGCGTAGAGCATCACGTAGATGGGCTGGCCGGGTGTCAGTGTAGCGGCGATGTCCTTGAGCCAGCGCATGCCGTCACCCGTCGTGAACCAACCAACCACCGTAGCGGGCAGCAAGATGATGGACGACGCAAAGATCGGAGGGATCACGCCAGCCATGTTCAGCTTCAGGGGCAGATGCGACGACTGACCGCCGTAGACCTTGTTGCCGACTTGCCTTCTGGCGTAGTTGACCAAAATCTTGCGCTGACCCCGCTCAACGAACACCACGAAGTAAGTGACCAGCGCCACCACCACCACGATCACCAGGGCCACCAGAATGCTCATGGCACCGGTACGCACCAGCTCCATCAGACCGCCCAGGGCATTGGGCAAACCAGCGGCAATACCCGCGAAAATCAGAATCGAAATACCGTTGCCCAGACCGCGCTCGGTGATCTGCTCACCCAGCCACATCAGGAACATGGTGCCAGCAGTCAAACTGACCACTGCCGTCATGCGAAAACCAAAACCAGGCGCCAACACCAGACCAGGCGAGCTTTCCAAGGCCACGGCAATGCCCATGGACTGGAACAGCGCCAAGCCCAAGGTACCGTAACGCGTGTACTGCGTGATCTTGCGGCGACCGCCCTCGCCTTCCTTCTTGAGCTGCTCAAATGTCGGCACGACATAGGTGAGCAACTGCATGATGATGGAGGCGGAGATGTAGGGCATGATGCCCAGCGCGAACACCGTGAAGCGGGACAACGCACCACCCGAGAACATGTTGAACAAGTTCAGGATGCCGCCTTGCTGGCTGCTGAAAAGCGACTTGAGCTGGGCCGCGTCAATGCCGGGAACCGGAATATGCGCGCCCACACGGTAAACCACCAGTGCCAGCAACAAAAACACCAGACGATTGCGCAGGTCGCCGAACTTGCCGGTCTTTGCAATAGAAGGGGAGCTGGTGGCCACTGATCGTTATCCGTTCAAGAAATGTTGACTACAGGTTCAAGCTCTTGCCTTAGGCAAGAGCACCGCCAGCAGCTTCGATAGCCACTTTGGCGGCTGCCGTGGCACCAATGCCGTTGAGCTTGACCGCACGGGTCAGCTCACCAGTCTTGATGACCTTGACGGTCTTGGCGATCTGGCTGATGAGGCCAGCCGTCTTGAGCGTCAACACGTCGACTTCGGCCAGACCGAGCTGCTCGAGAGCAGCCAAGGTGACTTCAGCGTTGAACTTCAGGTTGGCCGATTTGAAGCCGCGCTTAGGCAAGCGACGCTGCAAAGGCATTTGACCGCCTTCAAAGCCCACCTTGTGGTAGCCGCCCGAACGGGACTTTTGACCTTTGTGGCCACGACCTGCGGTCTTGCCGAGGCCAGAGCCGATGCCGCGACCGACACGGCGCTTGGCATGCTTGGCGCCTGCGCCTGGCTGGATTGCGTTTAATTCCATGATGAGCCTGCCCTTACAGAATCTTGACCAGGTAACTGATCTTGTTGATCATGCCGCGCACTGCGGGCGTGTCTTCCAGTTCGCTGGTGCTGTTGATGCCGCGCAGACCCAAGCCACGCACCGTGGCACGGTGCGATTCCTTGGTGCCGATCGGGCTCTTCACGAGCTGGACCTTGATTTTGTTTGCTGTCGTCATTTGCTGTCGCCTTAGCCGAAGATCTCTTCGACCGATTTGCCACGCTTGGCAGCGATGTCGCCAGCCGTGGTGGAGTTGTTCAAAGCGTCCATGGTGGCGCGCACCATGTTGTAGGGGTTGCTCGAACCATGGCTCTTGGCCACGATGTCGGTGATACCCATCACTTCAAAGACGGCGCGCATCGGGCCGCCAGCGATGATGCCGGTACCCTTGGGAGCTGGCGCCATCATGACGTTGGCTGCACCGTGGTGACCGAACACATTGTGGTGAATGGTGCCGTTTTTCAACGAGACCTTGGTCATGTTGCGGCGAGCCTCTTCCATGGCTTTTTGCACGGCAGCTGGCACTTCTTTCGACTTGCCTTTGCCCATGCCGACACGGCCTTCGCCGTCACCGACCACGGTGAGTGCAGCGAAACCGAGGATTCGACCGCCCTTAACGACTTTGGTGACGCGGTTGACCGCGATCATCTTTTCCTTCAGACCATCGTCTGGAGCGTCGTTGTTTGATTTAGCTTGAAACTTGGCCATACTTAATTCCAGTACTTAGAACTGCAAGCCAGCTTCACGCGCTGCCTCAGCCAGCGCCTTGACGCGGCCGTGGTAGGCGAAACCAGCGCGGTCAAACGCTACTTTTTCAACACCTGCTGCTTTGGCTTTTTCAGCAATACGCTTGCCGATAGCCGTGGCAGCAGCCACATTGCCACCCTTGCCGGACGCGCCGATTTCCTTGCGGATTTCGACTTCGGCCGTGGAAGCGGAGGCCAGCACTTTGGTGCCGTCGCCAGAAATGACGCTGGCGTAAATGTGCAAATTGGTGCGATTCACTGTCAGACGAGCCACGCCTTGCGTAGCAATGCGGATGCGGGTCTGGCGTGAACGACGAAGGCGCTGCTCTTTTTTGGTCAACATGATGCAGCTCCTTATTTCTTCTTGGTTTCTTTGATCGTGATCTTCTCATCCGAATAACGGATGCCCTTGCCCTTGTAAGGCTCGGGAGGACGAACAGCACGAACTTCAGCGGCGATTTGACCGACGCGCTGACGGTCCGAACCCTTGATCACCACTTCCGTGGGGGTAGGGGTTTCGACCTTGATGCCAGCAGGCATGTCCATCACCACAGGATGCGAATAACCAACGGTCAGGTTCAGCTTGGCGCCTTGCGCCTGGGCCTTGTAACCCACACCGATCAGGCTGAGCTTTTTCTCAAAGCCCTTGGTGACACCGGTGACCATGTTGTTGACCAGCTGGCGCATGGTGCCGCTCATGGCGTTAGCCTGGCGCGACTCATTGGCCGGTGCGAAGGTCAGCTTGCCAGCATCATTGGTGATGGTGACCAGCGCGTTTTGAGCCAGAGCCAAGGTGCCGAGGGCACCTTTGACGTTGATCTGGTCTTCTTTCATTGCCACGTCCACACCCTGGGGCAGGACGACGGGCATTTTTGCTACACGAGACATTTCAGTTACTCCTCAATGCCGCCGTTAGGCCACGTAGCACAGCACTTCGCCACCGATACCGGTCGCGCGCGCCTTGCGGTCAGTCATGACGCCTTGCGGGGTCGTGACGATTGCCACACCCAAGCCATTCATGACCTGGGGGATGGCGCCATGGCCTTTGTACACACGAAGACCGGGGCGGCTGACGCGCTCGATGCGCTCAATCACGGGGCGGCCTGCGTAATACTTCAGGGCAATTTCCAATTGGGCTTTGCCGTCGTCGGTCTTGACGGAGAAGCCATCGATGTAGCCCTCATCCTTCAGAACCTGGGCGATAGCCACTTTGACTTTTGACGACGGCACTTGCACAACAGCTTTTTCAACCATTTGTGCATTGCGGATGCGCGTCAGCATGTCGGCGATAGGATCACTCATACTCATTTGTGGTTCTCCTAATGCTTACCAGCTTGCCTTGGTGATACCGGGGATATCACCTGCAAAAGCCAATTCACGGATCTTGGCGCGTGCCAAGCCGAATTGACGGAACGTACCGCGTGGGCGACCCGTGATCGCGCAGCGGTTGCGCTGGCGAGTGGGGTTGGCGTTGCGGGGCAACTTTTGCAACTCAAGGCGCGCCAGAGCGCGCTCTTCGTCCGAGCGCTTGGCGTCGGTAGAAGTAGCCTTGAGTTCAGCGTATTTCTTAGCGAACTTAGCAGCGAGTTTTTCGCGCTTGAGTTCACGTTGCAGCAGAGCTTGTTTTGCCATCTTGCGCGCCTTCAGTTCTTGAACGGAAAACGGAAGGCGGTGAGGAGCGCCTTGCACTCTTCATCGGTCTTGGCCGTTGTGGTGATGCTGATATTGAGGCCGCGCAAGGCATCAACCTTGTCGTACTCGATTTCAGGGAAAATGATCTGCTCTTTGACGCCGATGTTGTAGTTGCCGCGGCCGTCGAAGGCGCGACCAGAAATACCACGGAAGTCACGCACACGGGGCAGAGCCACGGTGACGAAACGGTCCAGGAATTCATACATCTGAACGCCACGCAGCGTCACCATGCAACCGATGGGCAGATCTTCACGGATCTTGAAGCCAGCGATAGCTTTCTTGGCCTTGGTGACCACAGGCTTTTGGCCAGCAATCTTGGCCATGTCGCCCACGGCGTTGTCCATGACCTTCTTGTCGGCAACCGCCTCGCTCACACCCATGTTGAGCGTGATCTTGGTGATACGCGGCACCTGCATAGGCGTCGTGTAGCCGAATTTTTCAATCAGGGCGGGTGCGATTTTCTCGCGGTATTGATCTTGCAAGCGTGCCATGTTTATGCAGCCTTAATTTCGTCGCCGCTGGACTTGAAGACGCGCACTTTTTTGCCGTCAGCCAACAACTTGATGCCAACACGATCCGCCTTGCCCGTCGCGGCATTGAAGATCGCGATGTTGGACTGGTGAATCGGCATGTTTTTTTCAACGATGCCACCGGTGGTGCCTTTGAGCGGGTTGGGCTTGGTGTGTTTTTTCACCAGGTTGATCCCATCGACCAGCAGGTAGCTGTCGTCTGTGCGCTGCGCAACTGTGCCGCGCTTACCCTTGTCACGGCCCGCGAGCACGATGACTTCGTCGCCTTTGCGAATCTTGTTCATGGCGTGTCCTTAGAGAACTTCAGGAGCCAGGGACACGATCTTCATGAACTTTTCAGTGCGCAACTCGCGCGTCACTGGTCCGAAGATGCGGGTGCCGATAGGCTCCAGCTTGGCGTTAAGCAACACTGCTGCGTTGCCATCGAATTTGACGAGCGAGCCATCGCCACGGCGAATGCCCTTGGCGGTGCGAACGACCACAGCACTGTAAACCTCGCCTTTTTTGACGCGGCCACGTGGAGCGGCTTCTTTGATGCTCACCTTGATGACATCACCAACGCTGGCGTACCGGCGCTTGGATCCGCCCAGCACCTTGATGCACATCACGGATTTAGCACCCGTGTTGTCAGCAACATCGAGTTTGGATTGCGTTTGAATCATTTAAATTAGTCCCAACTTGCACCAGCAAACAGCCCCACGGGAACCCGGGAAACCACCAGCCAGTCAGTCTTGGGCCCGTCGTCCACACCGCAAACCACTTGCAATGCTTCCGCTGGGCAGAATTCTTCGCTTTTTCTAGCGAAGCCCTCGATTATGACTGCTTTTCACGCTTGAGTCAACGCAGGGCCTAAAAATATCTCGGCGAGCTGCGCGCCGCCCCGTCTCAGAGGGGGACTGCAGCGAAAAACCAGGCCGCAGCAGACCTGAAGACTCAAGCTGGCAGCGTGCCGTACTGCTGGCACAGGGCTAAAAAGGCGGCCAGCCCGGCATCCTGGCCGGTTTCTTCGGTCAGCACGGCGGCCACCTCGCCCGCCAGGCGGGCGGCTTCGGCCGCATCTAAGAAGAGCAGACGTGAACGGCGGGCCAGCACGTCTTCGACGGTGCGGGCGTATTCATGGCGGGCGGCGAAACGGACCATCGCTTGCGTGAGCCCGCCGCCGATCACGTGGTCGGCCCCCGGCAGCGCCAAGACGGCTGGCGCTTCTGAGCCATACGCCTGCAAGCCCGGCGGCTGGCTCATGGCGTGCACGCCGGCCGAATAACCCACCAGGCGCAGCCGCTCGGTCACCGGTGCCGGCTGCGGCGCCAGCAGCCCCGCCCGCTGGCAGTGCTGCAGCACGTCTTCCGCCATGGCGCGGTAAGTGGTCCATTTGCCGCCGGTGACCGTGACCAGCCCGGTGGCGCTGACCAAGACGCTGTGTTCACGCGAAACGCCTTGTGTGGCCCCTTCTGTGCTGTCAGTCGGCTTGACCAGTGGCCGCAGCCCCACCCAAATGCTGCGCACATCGCGGGCTTGGGGCGCGCGGCTGAGGTAACGGGCCGATTCGGCCAAGATGAAGTCCACTTCTTCTTTGAGCGCTCGGGGCTCCAGGTCGGCCTGCTGGCGAGGCGTGTCGGTGGTGCCCAGAATCACCTTGCCCAGCCAGGGCACGGCAAACAGCACGCGGCCGTCGGCCGTCTTGGGCACCAGCAGCGCATGCTCAGAAGGCAAGAAGTCCCTGTCCACCACCAGATGCACGCCCTGGCTGGGCGACACCAGCGGCACGGCGGCGGTGCCCGCTGCCTGGCCGTCTTGTTGGCGTAGCTGGTCCACCCAAACGCCGGTGGCGTTGACCACGCAGGGCGCGCGCAGTTCAAAGGTTTCGCCGGTTTCTGCGTCACGGGCATGGACTCCGGCTAGGCGACCGTTTTCATGGATCAGCCCCGACACGGCGCAGTAATTGAGCAGCAATGCGCCTTCACGGGCGGCGGTGCGCGCCAATGCCAGCGCTAAGCGAGCGTCGTCAAACTGGCCGTCCCAGTAGCTGACGCCGCCGCGCAGGCCTTGGCGCCGGGCCGTGGGCAAGCAGGCCAAGGTCTGTTCGCGGTTGAGAAATCGGGTCGGCCCCAGCCCGGCGGCGCCAGCGAGCAGGTCGTACAGCTTCAGGCCCAGACCGTAAAACGGGGCTTCCCACCAGCGGTAGCTGGGCATCACGAAAGACAGCGGCTGGGCCAGATGCGGCGCGTTGTGCATCAGCGCTGCGCGCTCGCGCAGGGCTTCGCGCACCAGTGAGAAATTGCCCTGGGCCAAGTAGCGCACGCCGCCGTGCACCAGCTTGGTCGCGCGGGACGACGTACCCTTGGCGAAGTCGTGCGCCTCCAGCAAGACCACCGACAAGCCGCGGGACGCCGCATCCACGGCCACACCCAGCCCGGTGGCTCCGCCCCCGACCACGATCAGGTCACAAGAGGAGGTGGCGCGCAGGCGGGCCAGCAGCTCAGCTCGTCGGGTAGGCAAAGGGGTGGCACTCATTCCCTGCATTCTCCACGCTGGTGCTGCGCCGGGCGGGTAAGCTGCGAGACTGTCCGTTGACAACCGCACCGCCTGAGGAATGCCATGACTTATCTGCTCGCCCTGGACCAGGGCACCTCCAGCTCGCGCAGCATCGTGTTTGACCTGCAGGGGCGCATCGTCGCCATGGCCCAGCAAGAGTTGCCGCAGATGTTTCCCCGCCCCGGCTGGGTGGAGCACGACCCGATGGAGATTTGGCGCGGCCAATTGACCACCGCCCGTCAGGCCCTGGCACAAGCCGGCTTGAGCGCCCGCGACATTCACGCGCTGGGCATCACCAACCAGCGTGAAACCACCGTGGTGTGGAACCGGCGCACCGGCCAGCCGATTCACCACGCCATCGTCTGGCAAGACCGGCGCGCCGAGGCCACTTGCGCGGCGCTGCGGGAGGCTGGACACGCGGCCACGATCCAGGCCAAAACCGGCCTGCTGGTCGATGCCTATTTTTCAGGCACCAAGCTCAAATGGCTGCTGGACGAGGTGCCGGGCGCCAGGCAGCAAGCCGAGCGGGGCGAGCTGGCGTTTGGCACCATCGACAGCTGGCTGCTGTGGCAGCTCACCGAAGGGGCGGTGCACGCGACCGATGTGAGCAACGCGTCCCGCACCATGCTGTTCAATGTGCGAACCCAAACCTGGGACAGCGACTTGCTGGCGTTGCTGGACATTCCGGCTGCGCTGCTGCCGCAGGTGCTGCCGTCCAGCGCGCTTTATGGGCAAGTGGCGCCCGCACTGCTGGGCGGCCCCATCGCCATTGGCGGCGTGGCGGGCGACCAGCAAAGTGCGCTGTTCGGCCAAGGGTGCTTCAGCGAAGGCATGGCCAAGAACACTTATGGCACGGGCTGCTTTTTGCTGATGCACACGGGTGAAAAATTCCAAACCTCGCACAACGGCCTGCTGACCACCAGCGCCGCGCAAGCGGGCGGCCAAGCGCAGTACGCCTTGGAAGGCAGCGTGTTTGTAGGCGGCGCGGTGGTGCAGTGGCTGCGCGACGGTTTGCAGGCCATCAAGTCCAGCCAGGAAGTGCAGGCCTTGGCCGAAAGCGTGCCCGACTCTGGCGGCGTGATGATGGTGCCGGCTTTCACCGGGCTGGGCGCACCCTACTGGCAACCCGATGCCCGCGGCACACTGACGGGCCTGACGCGTGGCAGCACTCTGGCGCACATTGCGCGGGCGGCGCTGGAAAGCATTGCCTACCAAAGCGCGGCCTTGCTGCAAGCCATGAGCCGCGACGCCGTGGCGGCCGGCGCAGCGCCCGTGGCCGAGTTGCGGGTGGACGGCGGCGCCTCCACCAACGATTTGCTGATGCAGTTCCAAGCCGACTTGCTGGGCATCCCCGTGGTGCGACCGGCTGTGACGGAAACCACCGCCTTGGGCGCGGCCTACCTGGCCGGCCTGGCCACCGGTGCGTATGCGAGCACCGACGAGTTGGCCACCCTGTGGCGTGCCGAGCGGCGCTTTGTGCCGACCTTGCACCCCGACCGCGCCGCGGCGCTGATGGCGCGCTGGGAGCGGGCCGTGCGGCAAGCGGTCGCGCCTTGAGGCCGTGCCGCCTGCGCCGCAGCGCGGAGGCTGGGCGACAATCCAGCCCGTTTGGCCGCTGCGCTACCTGCGCGTGCGGCGCTGTTGCATCTTTTTTCATGGCACCGTTTGGGTGAACCCTCTTATGTCCAGCCTATCCCTGCAAGACACCACTTTGGCCTTCATCGGCGGCGGCAACATGGCCAGCGCCATCATGGGCGGGCTGCTCAAGCAAGGCTTGACACCCCAGCAAATCCAGGTGGTCGAGCCTTTTGAAGCACAGCGCCAGCGCTTGCAAGCCGAGTTCGGCCTGAGCCCGGTAGCGGCACCCGACGCTTCGCTGGCGTCGGCCCACTTGCTGGTCTGGGCCGTCAAGCCGCAAACTTTTCGGGAAGCTGCGGCCCAAGTTCAGCCATTCGCCAGCCAAGCGCTGCACCTGAGCGTGGCTGCCGGCATCCGTTCAGACACCATTGCCGACTGGCTGGGCAGCCAGCGCGTGGTGCGCGCCATGCCCAACACCCCGGCGCTGATCGGCCAGGGCATGACTGCGCTCTTTGCCCGCCCTGCCGTCACTGCGGCTGAGCGGGCCTTGGTGGAAGCCGTCATTCGGCCGACCGGCACCAGCTTGTGGCTGGACCAAGAAGCGCAGCTGGACGCGGTCACGGCGCTGTCGGGCTCGGGGCCAGCCTATGTGTTTTATTTCATCGAGGCCATGATCGAAGCCGGGCTGGGCATGGGCTTGTCGGCCGAGCAAGCGCGGCAGCTGGCGCTTGGCACCTTCACCGGCGCCTCGGCATTGGCGGCCAATTCGACCGAGCCGCCGCAGGTTTTGCGCGAGCGCGTGACCAGCAAGGGCGGCACCACGTACGCGGCGCTGAGCCGCCTGGAGCAAGGCCAGGTGAAGAAGCTTTTCATCACCGCCATGCATGCAGCCCAACAACGGGCGACCGAACTGGGCGATGAGTTCGGCGCGCCGTCTGCCGTGTAGGAAGAAGAAAATGGGCCGGGCAACATTTCAGAACATTTGACCCTCAAAAAAATGTCTGCTTGACCCGTCTCAGCCGTCAACCTGCTGGGCGTGGCAAGCGTTGAAACTACACACCAGCCCAAAACCGGTGCAAAGTCAGGACGGTGTTACACCGCTGACCCAATGTCCATCTTGTTAATCTCAACCACTCCAACTTTTTATACTGGATTTGTCATGATGAAAACCACCACTTTCGCAAGCGCCGCTGTTCTGGCTTTGTCTATGGCCCTGAGCTCTGCAGCTTTCGCTCAGACTGCCCCCGCAGCGCCAGCTGCACCTGCCGCAGCTCCTGCCGCCGCCGCCGCACCAGCAGCAGCCGCTGCCGCTGACAAAGCTGCCCCAGCCAAGAAGGCCAAAAAAGCCAAGAAGGCCAAGAAAGCTAAAGCAGCTAACTGATAGGCAAGCGCTGTCGCAACGCCCAGGCGTTGCTGCCAGACATGAAAAAGGCCCGCAGTGTGAACTGCGGGCCTTTTTCATGAGCGGTTGCCAAAAAAGCAGCACTCAATAAGACAGGACCACGCCCACAAAGACCGTGAAGCCCAGCCAGTGGTTCAGGCGAAAGGCCTTGAAGCAACCCTCGCGCTCCCGGTGGCGGATCAAGAACACATGCCAGACGGCCTGCCCGGCGGCCGCTAACCAGACGGCCGCCATCAGCCCCGGCCGTGACGTGGGCATCAGGGCCCAGCCCCACACCGCCAGGTACAGCGCGTAGCTCGCCGCAATGGCCGGCACGTCCCAGCGGCCCAAGGTGATGGCCGAGGTTTTCATGCCGATCTTCAGGTCGTCGTCGCGGTCCACCATGGCGTATTCCGTGTCGTAGGCCAGCACCCAGAACAAATTACCCAGCAGCAACACCCAGGCCATGACCGGCACGCGGGACTGCACCGCCGCAAACGCCATCGGTATGCCAAAGCTGAACGCCACGCCCAGCACCGCCTGCGGCATGGACACATAGCGTTTGGCAAACGGGTAGGCGATGGCCACCGCCAGTGCGGCGAACGACCAGGCAATGGTCACGGCGTTGGTGGTCAGCACCAGCGCGAAAGCGGCCAGTGCCAAGCACACGCCCAGCCACAACGCTTTTTTGACTGAGAGCGCACCCGAGGTGACGGGGCGCTGGGCGGTGCGCTTGACGTGTTTGTCAAAGTCGCGGTCGGCCACGTCGTTGACGCAGCAGCCGGCGCTGCGCATGAGCACGGTGCCCAAAGTGAACACCAGCAGCAAATGCCAACCGGGAAAGCCACCCGAAGCGATCCACAAGGCCGAAAGCGTGGGCCACAGCAGCAGCAGCCAGCCGGCCGGCCGGTCCCAGCGGATCAACTGAAGGTAAAGCGCGAAAGTGCTGGGCGGCGAGGACGCCGAAGAAGGGGTAGCGGGGCCAGATGACAAGACAGTTATTCCTCCAGCAGGGAGCGCAGCATCCACGCGGTTTTTTCATGAATCGCCAGGCGCTGCGTCAAGAGGTCGGCGCTGGCTTCGTCGCCCGCATTGTCGGCCAAGGCAAAGAGTTCGCGGCCGGTGCGGATCACCGTTTCATGGCCTTGCACCAAGATGCGGACCATCTCCAGCGCTTGCGGCGGCTGGGCCGGCACGTCGGGCACGCGGGCGAATTGGCTGAACTGCGCGTAAGAGCCGGGCGCCGGGTGACCCAGCGCCCGGATGCGTTCGGCAATCGGGTCTGCCGCGTTCCACAGCTCGGTGTACTGCGTCATGAACATCAGGTGCAAGGTGTTGAACATCGGACCCGTCACGTTCCAGTGGAAGTTGTGCGTGGTCAGGTACAGGGTAAAAGTGTCGGCCAGCATGCGGGCCAGCCCCTGGGCAATGCCGGCGCGGGCGTCGTCGCTCAGGCCAATGTCCAGGCTTTGCGTGGGCGAGCCGGAGGCGGTGGAACTGCCGAACGCGGGGTGCGTATCGGATGCGGGGTTATGGGTCGCGGTGTCGTTCATCAAGCGGGTCCTTTTTGACGGGTTGAAGGCCAAGGCTGAAAGCCAAGGGCCACCGTAGAGCCCCCACTTAGCCGCGTCTATAGGACAACAGCGCCCTTGGCCTACCCGCCGCCACGACACTCAGGACAGCCGCTGAACCCCCGGCAGTTCGCAGGCATAAATGGCGTTGCGCAGCGCGGCAATCGCTTCGTAGCGCGTGAAGCTGCGGCGCCAAGCCAGCACCACCCGGCGGGTGGGTACATGCCCGTCGAAGGGCAGATACTTCACAAATTCGGCGTCGCTGTGGCGGTCGACGGCGGACGCCGCCTTGCTCTTGGCCGTGGTCTTGGTCGTGCTTTTCGCCGCTGGTTTAGCCGCTGTTTGGGCCGCCGAGCGCTTGCCGCCCACCGCCGCGCTCAGCTGCCCACGCGGCACGCTCAGCCGCGGCACCAGCGTCACGCCCATGCCGGCGGCCACCATGTGCTTGATGGTTTCCAGCGACGAGCCTTCAAAGCTCTTGCGTATGCCTTCGGCGCTGCTGGAGAAGCGGGCGAACTCGGGGCAGACTTCCAGCACATGGTCACGAAAGCAGTGGCCATTGCCCAGCAGCAGCATGGTTTCGCGCTTGAGCTCTTCGGCTGTGATGTGGTCGCGCTGGGCCAGCGGGTGGTTGCTGGGCACGGCCGCCACAAAAGGCTCGTCGTACAGCGGGGCGATGGCCAGGTTGGTGTCCGGGAAAGGCTCAGCCAAGATGGCGCAATCAATCTCGCCGGTGCGCAGCTCTTCGAGCAGTTTGACCGTGAAGTTCTCTTGCAGCATCAGCGGCATTTGCGGGCTGTTGGCAATCGTCTGGCGCACCAGGTCGGGCAGCAAATACGGGCCAATGGTGTAGATGATGCCTAGGCGCAGGGCTCCCGCCAGCGGGTCTTTGCCACGCTTGGCGATCTCGCGGATGCTGTCGGCCTGCTCGAGCACGCTTTGCGCCTGGCGCACGATTTCCTCGCCCAGCGGCGTGACCGTGATCTCGTTGGCGTTGCGCTCAAACAGCTTGACCTGCAACTCTTCTTCCAGCTTCTTGATGGCCACGCTCAGCGTGGGCTGCGACACGTGGCAGGCGTCCGCGCCTTTGCCAAAATGCTTTTCACGGGCCACGGCCACGATGTATTTGAGTTCGGTCAGCGTCATGGGACCATTTTGCCCCTCTGCGACCTTGACCCGCGAAAAAGGCTTCGCTCGCCGCGTGGGTGTTGGTCTCAGAGCTTGGCCAGGCTGCGCCAATATTCGCGGAACAAGCCAGCGCAGGTCAGATCTCTCCGAAATTGGAACCGCTCGGGAAAGATGGCGCCTAATTGAGCGAGCTCATTTTTCACTTCTTCTCCGTCCGCATCGGACATCCCAAGCCCGGTTGCGAAGGCAGGGCGATTGGTAGCTTGTTCGCCATCTTCCAGCCCTGGAAACAAGACTTTAAGGTTCAATCGATGAAACGCAAATCCTAGAAATGCAAGCCGCTTTGCGTTCTTGAGTGTTTCTCTAATCTCGGTTACGTCGCTGCGTTTGGGATCAATGCCCTCGGTAAAAGTCCGTATGCGCTTTGATGCAGCCAAAAGACCTCTTCCTTCAATATCTGCCCCGTAATCCACGGCTCCTTGTGGGAGTTGCCATGGGAGTTCCCCAACGGACCCGTAAGGATGAAATATTTGCAGGTGGGACATTGCCTCGGTGGCATTTTCTGCCGTCATACCATAGTAGTTTTGTAGAGCTCCATGCAAATAGTGCTCGACGCACCGATCGTAGTTGAAGGTGATAATTGCAATGAGCTTGAATCGATCCCTTATATCTTGTTGCTGGCAATTTTCGGTAAGGAGTTGAAATAAAGAGTTGAACCAAGTGGACTCCCCTCGGGTAAAGTCAATCTTCGGATTAGCTTCGCGCCTATTCACATAAAGGGTACTATCGGCCTCTGCCGCGAGAATACATCGAACGACTGCCAGTTTGCCGCAGACAGCAATACGATCATCTCCTCTGTGGGAATCGATGAAATTGTCGATCGAAATTGCCTGAGGCATCGCGTCGCGAATTCGCCAGGACGACTGAAGTAATGGATTAATGTCTGGCCGCTGAGGATTCAGTTCTCTTGCAAGCTCTCGGAATGCGTCGTCAATGGCGCCATCGCCGCTGCTACGTCTGTATCCGTCGTTGTATTTAATGTCGAGAGCAGTAGCAATCTTCGCGCGAAGTTCTGCGCCAATCGGAAGATTGACCTCTTTGCTCGCGCCTGCACCTACGATTAGGACTAGTGACTTAGACATGCTACAGATTAGTAGTTTTGTGGACGTTGCGAAGTCTAACGTTTGAGCCAACCGGGCCGTTGCAGTATGTAGCTAAAGGCCCAGAATGAAATGGCGGGCCTTTGGCTGCATGCCGCAATGGGTCCGGTTGAGCGAATGGTTAGGCCCCAATTTGCGGCGTTTTTGTTCGGTTGGCTGATTGGATTGCCTACTGAACTGAAAACTCGCGTTCCAAGTCCTGCATCCTAAATAATCTAACCGTGGTCTTGAACGGGTAATGCTGGGAGATTTCCTCAATCTTCTCTACTGTTCGTTCCAATCGCTTAATTCGGGTTTCTTCCTCCGAGTCTGTCGCCACGGCGAATATAAACTCAATATTTCCTTTGAGATCGCTAGGCAAAGATTCTGAAAATCGCCTCACTCTCTCGAAGTAGTCGGTCAACATGGGTTCTGGAAAACTGCCTTGTCTAGTGAAGCGGACCTCAGCAACGATCGCTCGGTTGGCAACGGTGGCGACAGCATCGAAAACGAGTCGACTTTCCCCTTTTACTGCAAGATTTCGTTCGAATTTTAACCCCAGGTCTTTCGCGAGTTTAGCGATAACGAGCTCCTCCGCGAGCAAGCTGTTTCCTCGGAAGGAGCGCCGCAGTGTTTCCGCTGCCGAAATCGGCATCCCTAGTTGCGAAGCGGGTTGTGGCAATGCTTCTGATGTCTCTTGCAATGCTTCGACCTTTGCATCTTCCTGTTCACTCTTTATTTTCGCTACTTTTGCCGAGCTCGAAGCATTTTCGAATAGTTCTTTAAACGTCTTGTCATCTTTGAAATCTGTTGGCGCATAGAGGACATGATGTTTCTCATATAAAACGAAGAAGAAGACGGCGACGAGAAATATCGGGAAACACATTAAGAACCATACATAAGTCTGCTGAGTTTCCTTTTCTAGTAGTGGTAAAACGACCGTGCCGCTAACTTCGGCTAGCGCAGCGAATATTGCGACAACTGTCAGCGGGTTTTTGACATGTCCAATCTTTTCTAACATGCGCGATCTTCCTGAGGCCGATGTTATTGGGGCCCAACTTGTGGTTTATCTGACCAAACACCGGATACCCACAACCGTGTATCGTTCAACAAAGTCGCATAGCATAACTAAAAAGTGTTCAAGTTCAATCGTATCACGCACCATGCTGGATGCATGAATAGGCATGACGTATCCGGCAAACCTGACTGGATTCCTCCCCGCTCCGTCAAGCTGCTCGATCAAGTGCGCGAACGGGTTCGCTAGTTGCACTACAGCCTTCAAGCCGAGAGGCAGGTATCGCCCCCGACCCACCGGCAAGCGGCGATGGGTTGTTTGTGCTGAGTACAGCCCGCTGGTTCAGGCCTTGAGGAACTGCGCCTTGTCGCCCAGCCAGCGCTGAATGTGCCGGCGCGCCAGGCCGGCGTGGCGGTCCAGCATCTGCGGGGCCAAGTCGCGGGCCCAGTCCAGCCAGTCGGTGTCGGTCGCCAGGTCGGCAAAGCGCAGCAAGGGCGCGCCGGACTGCCGGGCGCCCAAAAATTCGCCGGGGCCACGGATCTCCAGGTCGCGCCGGGCGATCTCAAAACCGTCTTGCGTTTCAGCCATGGCCTTGAGCCGGGCACGGGCGGTTTCGCCCAGGCGGGGGCCGTCGCCGGTGGAATACAGCAGCACGCAGGCCGAGGCCGCGGCGCCGCGCCCCACCCGCCCGCGCAGTTGGTGCAGCTGCGACAGGCCAAAGCGCTCGGCGTGCTCGATCACCATCAGCGAGGCATTGGGCACGTCCACGCCGACTTCAATCACGGTGGTGCTGACCAGCACGCCAATGCGGCCCTGGTTGAAGGCGTCCATGACGCTTTTTTTCTCGGCCACCGGCATGCGTGAATGCAGCAAGCCGACTTCCGTGCCGGGCAAGGCGGCGGCCAGGTCGGCGTGGGTTTGCGTGGCGTTGGTCAGGTCAATGGCTTCGCTTTCTTCGATCAGCGGGCACACCCAATAGACCTGCCGGCCTTCGCCGAGCTGGGCGTGGATGCGGGCCACCACCTCGTCGCGCCGGCTGTCGCTGACCACCTTGGTGACGATGGGGCTACGTCCCGGCGGCAGCTCGTCGATGGTGGAGACATCCAGGTCGGCGTAATAGCTCATGGCCAGCGTACGCGGAATTGGCGTGGCGGTCATCATCAGCAAATGCGGCTCGTTGAAGCCGCCGTCTTCGCCCATCGTCATTTTGCTGCGCAGGGCCAGGCGCTGGGCCACGCCAAAGCGGTGCTGCTCGTCGATGATGGCCAGCGCCAGGTTTTTGAACTGCACCTTGTCTTGAATGACGGCGTGTGTGCCCACCACCAGGCCCGCCTCGCCGCTGGCAATCAGCGCCAGCGACTCGCGTCGCTCCTTGGTTTTTTGGCTGCCGGTGAGCCACGCCGTCTTGATGCCCAGCGGCTCCAGCCAGCCGATGAGTTTGCGAAAGTGCTGCTCGGCCAAAATTTCGGTCGGCGCCATCAGCGCGCATTGCCAGCCAGCGTCCATGCAGCGGGCGGCCGCCAGCGCGGCCACCACGGTTTTGCCCGAGCCCACGTCGCCTTGCAGCAAGCGGTGCATGGGGACTTGGCGCAGCAAGTCGGCGTCTATCTCTTCGCCCACGCGCTGCTGGGCGCCGGTCAGCGCAAAGGGCAGGTTTTCCAGCAGCTGCTCGTGCAAGCCGCGCTGCGGCGCAGCCAGGCGCAAGGCCGTCAGCGCGGGCGCGCGCATGGCGTCGCGGATGCGCCGGGCTTGCAGCTGCGTGAGCTGTTGCGCCAGCAACTCTTCGGCTTTGAGGCGCTGCCAGGCCGGATGGCTGCGGTCTTCCAGCGCGACCAAGGGAACATCAGGCGGGGGGCGGTGCAGCAGTTCCAGCGCAGCCCGCAAGCTCCACCAGGCCGGACCGGCCAGCCCCTGCAAAGCAGCTGGCGGCAAGGTCTCGCCCAAATCAGCCCGCCCCAGGCCGCCGAGCACGGCCTTGCGGATGTAGGTTTGCGGCAGCGCGGCGGTGGTCGGGTAAACCGGCGTCAGCCCTTCGGGCAATTCACCACCGGCGAGCTTGAAGGACGGGTGCACCATTTCCCGGCCACTGAAACCAATGCGGATCTCCCCGCGCACGCGCACCGTGGCACCTTGGCTCAGCGTTTTTTGATGCGCCGGGTAAAAGTTGATGAAGCGCAGCACGCAGCTGCCGCTGCCATCGTCGAGCTTGACGCGCAGCTGCCGACGCGGCTTGAAGCTCACTTCCACGCCGGTGACCTCGCCTTCGAGCTGAACCGTGTCGCCGTCGCGTGCGTCGGCCAAGCGGGTCAGGCGCGTTTCGTCCTCGTAGCGCAGGGGCAAATGCAGGGCCAAGTCAATGTCGCGGTGCAGCCCCAGCTTGTGCAGCGCCTTTTGAGCGGCCGTCAAGGGCTTGGGGGCGGGCGAGGAAGAAGGCATGGGGGAATTGTGCCCGGCCCGGCGCCCGGAGCTTTGCTGCGCTTTTCGCCCAGCTGACCACACGCAGGGCGCGGTCGGTGCATGGCGATTCCTCCAAGGGGGCCCAGGGAAATAATACTTTTTGTATTTTCTAGTTAAGAAACTTTATACAATGCCAAAAAATAACACATTTGTAGAACGCTACTTAGACCATGACTCAACTTCTATCCCGAACCTCTCTCGCTCTACTGCTTGCCAGCGCGGTGATGGTCGCCTGCGGTGGCGGCGGTCAATCGAGCAGCACGTTAACGGGGCTAACGGGTAACGAGGCCCCCGTGGTGCTTCCTCCTGAACGGGACGACTCGACCACAAAATCTGAGGTAGCCAACTGCGAAGATGCCACCTCCGGGGAAGTCGTTGTGTTTGAACCCGATGCGGACTATGGGGACTGGTTCACCGTTGACTTCAGCCGGGGTACGCTGGTCAAAAACGAGGACCCTCAAATCGCGTATGGCATCGAGCAGCTGGACGGCTGCCAGTTCAAGGCCACTCAAGCAGGAGCGGCTGACCGGACCTTAACGGTTGAACATACGCAGAGGTTGTCTTTCAACCGCTGATCCTTCACCAACTCCCGATTACCCAAGAAGGCCGTGACACAATCGCGGCCTTCTCTACTTGGAACGGGCCTGTCCGGCCCTCAAGCACATGCCTGACTCGTCCTCTCCTGATGCGCAGCCCCTGGCGGCCCGCGCTGAATTCACCCTCCACGACTTCGACTTTGACCTGCCGCCCGAGCTGATCGCGCAGCACCCGGCGGCCGAACGCGGTGGCTCGCGCTTGCTCGACGGGCGCGGCCCTGAAGCGGTGGACCAGCACTTTGCCGACCTGCCCAGCCTCTTGCGGGCTGGCGACTTGCTGGTCTTCAATGACACGCAAGTGGTCAAGGCGCGTTTGTTTGGCCAAAAAGCCAGCGGTGGGCGCTTGGAACTGCTGATCGAGCGGGTGCTGGACGCTGCGACTGGCGAGGTTGCGGCGCACATGAAAGTCAGCAAAAAGCCGCTGCCCGGCGCGGTGCTGCACATGGACGGCGGTTTTACCGCCACCTTGCTCAGCCGCTGGCCCCAAGACAGCGGCCCGCTCTACCGCTTCAGGCTCGACGCCGACCCCTACGCGCTGATGGCCGCGCACGGCCATGTGCCGCTGCCGCCCTACATCACGCACAGCGACTCGGCCGAGGACGAAGTGCGTTACCAAACCGTGTTTGCCAAACGCCCGGGTGCGGTGGCCGCGCCCACCGCCGCCTTGCACTTTGACGAAGCCATGCTGGCCCGTCTGCAAGCCGCGGGCGTGGCCCAGGCCAGCGTCACGCTGCATGTGGGCGCTGGCACCTTCCAGCCGGTCAAGGCCGAGCGGCTGGCCGACCATGTGATGCACCACGAGCGCTTTGAGGTGCCAGCGGCCACACAGCAGGCCGTGGCCGACTGCCGTGCCCGCGGCGGGCGCGTGGTGGCCGTGGGCACCACCACCGTGCGGGCGCTGGAGTCCGCCGCGCACCTGGGCCCAGCGTGCGACGACACCAACATCTTCATCACGCCGGGCTTTGACTTTCAGGTGGTGGACCTGCTGCTGACCAACTTTCACCTGCCCAAAAGCACTTTGATGATGCTGATCAGCGCGCTGGCCGGGCATCCACACGTCATGCGCCTGTACGCCCACGCCATCGCCCAGCGCTACCGCTTCTTCAGCTACGGCGACGCCATGCTGCTGCAGCGCACGCCGCCCCGCGCCTGACCCGCACCGCCCCAAGACCACGCCACCTCTGCTGAGACAATCGCCCCATGCTGACCTTTGACCTACTCGCCACCGATCCCGCCACGCCCACCGAGGCCGGCTCGCATGCCCGCCGCGGCCAGCTCACGCTGAACCACGGCGTGGTGCAAACGCCGATCTTCATGCCGGTCGGCACGTACGGCACGGTCAAGGGCGTGATGCCGCAGTCGCTGCACGACATGGGCGCGCAAATCATTTTGGGCAACACCTTTCATTTGTGGATGCGCCCGGGCCTGGACGTGATGGCGCAGTTTGGCGGCCTGCACGGTTTTGAAAAATGGGACAAGCCCATCCTCACCGACAGCGGTGGCTTTCAGGTCTGGTCGCTGGGCGAGATGCGCAAGATCTCGGAAGAAGGCGTGCGCTTTGCATCGCCCGTGAACGGCGACAAGCTGTTCCTCACCCCCGAAATCTCGATGCAAATCCAGACCATCTTGAACAGCGACATCGTCATGCAGTTCGACGAATGCACGCCTTACGACACCAAGGGCCACATCACCACCGAGGCCGAGGCGCGCACCTCGATGGAACTGAGCCTGCGCTGGGCCAGCCGCTGCATGGCCGAGTTTTCCAAGCTGCACAACCCGAACGCCCTGTTTGGCATTGTCCAGGGCGGCATGTTTGAAAACCTGCGCCAAGAGTCGCTGGACGCGCTGGTGGCGCTGGACTTGCCGGGCTACGCCGTGGGCGGTGTCAGCGTGGGCGAGCCCAAGGAAGAAATGCAGCGCATCATGGCGCACACGCCGCACCGCTTGCCGGCCAACAAGCCGCGCTACCTGATGGGCGTGGGCACCCCCGAAGACCTGGTCGAAGGCGTGGCCGCCGGCGTGGACATGTTCGACTGCGTGATGCCCACCCGCAACGCGCGCAACGGCCACATGTTCACCCGCTTTGGCGACGTGAAAATCCGCAATGCCCGCCACAAGACCGACGCTCAGCCGGTGGACCCGACCTGCAGCTGCTACACCTGCGCGGGCAAGCGCGGGGCCGACGGCAGCAGCAGTGGCGGTTTTTCACGCGCTTACCTGCACCACCTGGACCGCTGCGGTGAAATGCTCGGCCCCATGCTCACCAGCATCCACAACCTGCATTACTACCTGAACCTGATGCAAGAAGTGCGCGATGCGCTGGACGCGGGCCGCTTTGGCGCGTGGTCGCGCCAGTTCAAACTGGACCGGGCGCGCGGCGTTTAAGGCCCAGCGGGCGCCGGGCTCAAGCCCGCGCCCCGGGCTGTGGGCGAGCGGTGGCTGCGACGGCCAGCGCGGCAATCACTTCGCGAGCCACCTTGCGGTCGGCCACGCCCAGCGACAAATAGCGCTCCAGCATTTCGCGGTCGGCCAGGGTCAGGTCTTGCAGGTCACTGCTTTCTTTGACCGCATGCTGTTTGTCCGGCGCCAAGCCAAAGCGCAAGGCGTCAGGGCCGACTTGCAGCCATTGAGCCAGCACGCGCAGCTTGTCTTGGGTGGGAATGGATTTGCCCAGCAGCCAGTTGCGCGCCGTGTGCGAAGTGATGCTGCGGCCCCAATACAGCAGGTTGAACTCATTGGCCACAACCGTCGGCGACTGACGCACGCCAGCGCTCTGCAGCGCCTGGCGCAGGCGCTCGGCAAAGGCTTGGGTTTCCGTCTGCGCAGTCATGGCAGCAAAGGTAAACCGCAGCCGAGGTCAGAACTTGATTAGGGATCGGGAATAAAGTAAGAGTTGATTCATTTGTCAACTACTGCAAACTGTCTTTAAGTCGATCCAACCGGTGCAGCCACCGTGAACACGGTCAACACACCGGTGTAGCCATAGAGGTGGGAGCGGGCAATTTCACCGCCCGCAAAAAATCCCACCAGCGGCACATCGCCCAAAGCGCGTCGAACAATTTGTAACTCTGCACTGGGCCCGCCAAAGTGCGGCCCGCCCCGGCCCGCACAGCTGACGTACACCGCGCCAGCCACCCGCCGAGCCGGGTGCGGGGCGGCATCGGCTTCATGGCCGGCCAAAGCCTGGGCCATCTCGGCGCTGACCTCTTCGGGCTCCAGCTCTTCGCGGATTTCGGCGCAGACGCGCACCAAGTCGCTGCGCGCAGCTTGCACGTTGCGTTCGCAAAACGTCAGCCGTGTGCCGACTTCGGCCACTTCGGCAATGGCGATGCCTTGGCGGGCCGGGTCCAGGCCAATGACATGGCGCACCAGCACGTCGGCGCCAAACTGGCCAGCACGGCGCAAGCTGCTGTCGGCACGGCTGGCTTCGCGACCGCGCAAGCCCACCAGCGTGCGGCGGACTTTTTCCAGCGCCTCGCGAGGCTGGTCCAGCGATACCTGCAAGTCGGCCAGCATGACGTCCAGCGCCGGTTCTCCGTCCAGGGCCGTGATCACATTGCCTTCGGCGGCGGTGATTTCGCGCTCGGGCGACACCGGACTGCAACCTTGCGTGACGCGCGACATCAGCGCGGCTGAGCGGGCAAACGCCACCCCGCTCAGCCCGCCGTGGAACACCCCGCCGGCCGCGCCCTGCCCGCGCAAATTGCCTTGCGCCGCCAACGCAAACTGCACCTTGTCTGCACGGCTCGAGGCCAAACCACCGAACACGTAACCGCTACCGGTGCGCTCGGCCATCTCGGCAACCAGTTCGGCCAGGTCGGGCGTGTCGCCGTCGGCATGGACCAAGGCTGTGTGCGCATGGAACGACGAAGCGCCCGGCGCCGGCAAAGGTGCCACGCCCGAGAAAACCCGGTACTGCTCGCCCGGCAGGTCGCACAGCATCAGGGCCAGCGCCGGCTCGTCGATGTACTCCACGTTGTTCGACGCAATGCCCACGCCCACCGCGCCGCTCCAGTCGGTGACTTCAGGCAAGGCGGCGCTCAGGTGGTCCAAGATGTCTTGGGCCTGGGCGGCGTAATGGTCGGTCACATATAACAAAGCCAGCGTGGGCGCGCTGGCGTAGTCGGGCAAGGCCATTTGGGCGCGTAACTGGGCCAGCACCAAAGCCGCTGCCATGGGCCACTGCGGATGCGTGGCATGGCCGTAGGGGAACAACTTCATCGGCTGCGGGCGCTGCCCTTGCGTGCGGCGGGGGCTTTGGCCCCGGCGGCTTTCGAGCTCGACTTGGCGGCGGCCTTGGCTGGCGCCTTCGCAGCAGTCTTACCTGCTGTTTTGCCTCCGGCCCGGCTTGATTTGGCGCTGGTTGGGCCCGTCGTCTTGCTGGCCGCACGTTTCTTGGGCGCAGCCGCGCCGGGCAGTGGCCAGGCTTGGCTGTTGCTGAGCGCCTGGCTCATCAGGTCGCTGGCATCGCTGGCGGTTTTGGCCAAACGCTGGCTGGCCTGCTCGGCCAAGTCGCCAGCGGCTTTCATGCCTTGAGCCAGGCTGTCGTCTGCGGCAACGGGCGTGCGCGCCGCCACTTCCTTCATGGCGGAGTTGGCAATGGTTTGGAACTGCTGGGTGAGCGCGCCCCACCATTGCAAAGGGTCAATGAGGCCGGCCTCGGGCGCCTCGCTGGCTTCGGCGGACTTGTCGGCTTTGCTGTCTTTGGCGGACGGCGCTGCCTCGGCCGCGTCGGCCTTTTTTTGGTAGCTGGTCTCGGGCACTTCCAGGCCGGCAAAGGTGTGGGGCTTGTCGGCGGGGGCGTCGGCCGGTTTGATGCTGAAGGCTTCGGCCATTTGGTTCATGCTGACGTTCATGCCCTTGAGCGTGGCCAGCGTCATTTTTTGGACTTCCATCGCCTGGATGGTGGCTTTGAGCGCCGTGGCGTTTTGGTCCAGCCAGAACTGCACGGCCTTGAGCTCTTGAATGCGTTTGTCCAGTTCTTCCACACTCAAGGTCGGCGCCACCCAGTTGCTCATCTGAGGCATCGACGCCATCGACGGCATGGAAGGCGCCGCGCTGCCGGCCTGCCGGGTGAGGTTTTGCAAGAAGTCAAAGCCGGGCACCAATTTGCCGAAGTCAGGAAACGCCGGGTTGCTTGAATCGCTCATGAAGACTCCTGTGTAGAACTGTTGGGTGTGCTGACGTCGCAAGAACGGCTCGCCGGATGGACCTGCCCCTTCTGCGCCGATTGTGCAGGCATGGCCCGAGGCGTCAACCGCTTTTTGCACGGCCGTAGCGACCCGGTGCGCGGGCAGATTTGCTAAGCTCGCCCGCATGAAAAGCCTGTTCCACCTTGCCTTTAACGTCACCGACCTGAACGTGGCCCGCCAGTTTTACGGCCGTGTGCTCGGCTGCACCGAAGGCCGCAGCACCGACAGCTGGGTGGACTTTGACTTTTACGGTCACCAGCTCTCGCTGCACCTGGGCACACCTTTCAAGACCGAAAGCACCGGCCATGTCGGCGAACATCTGGTGCCCATGCCGCACTTTGGCTTGGTCTTGGCGCTGCCAGACTGGCAGGCACTGGCCGACCGTTTGCAGGCGGCCCACACCGACTTTGTGGTGCCCCCGCAAGCCCGCTTTGAAGGCCAGCCAGGCGAGCAGTGGACGCTGTTTTTCCTCGACCCCTTTGGCAACCCGATTGAGCTCAAAGGCTTTCGCTCGCTGGACACGCTTTACGCCAGCTGAACACCGGCACCGGTCGCTGAGCCAATGGCCGGTCAAGCCGCGTGCAGCGGCACCACCTTTTGGTCAATCGCGCCAAACACCGAGTGGCCGTCTTTGTCCTTCATCTCGATGCGTATGGTGTCGCCAAACTTCATGAAGGGCGTGGTCGGCTGGCCGTCCAAGATGGTCTCGATGGCGCGCTTTTCGGCAATGCAGCTGTAGCCCTTGGGCCACTGCATTTTTCCGCCGACCTCCACGCCCGGGTTGCTGACCGTGCCCGAGCCCACGATGGAGCCCGCCCGCACTTGGCGCGTTTTGCACAGGTGGGCGATCAGCTGGCCGAAGTGAAAGGTCATGTCCGGGCCGGCGTCGCACAGGCCGACCTTGCGGCCGTTCCAGCTGCTTTGCAGCGGCAGGTGCAAACGGCCTTGCTGCCAGGCGCTGCCGAGTTCGTCGAGCGTCACGGCAACCGGGCTGAAGGCGGTGGCCGGTTTGCTTTGGCAAAAGCCAAACCCCTTGGCCAGCTCCTCGGGAATCAGGTTGCGCAGCGACACGTCGTTGGCCAGCAGGACCAGTCGGATGCCGTCTAAGGCCTGCTCGGCATGGCTGCCCATGGCCACGTCACCCGTGACCACGGCAACCTCGGCCTCAAAGTCGATGCCGAAGTCCTCGCTGGGCACGCGCACGTCGTCGCAGGCTCCGAGCAGGTCGTCGCTGCCGCCTTGGTACATCAGCGGGTCGGTGTAAAAGGTGGCCGGCACCTCGGCTTGGCGAGCACGCCGCACCAGCTCGACATGGTTGATGAAAGCCGAACCGTCGGCCCACTGGTAGGCCCGCGGCAGCGGCGCCATGCAGCGCTGCGGATCGAAGGGGAAGGCGTGGCGCGCTTTGCCCTGGTTGAGCTGGTCCGACAGGTCCTGCAACTGCGGCGACATGAAGTTCCAATCGTCCAGCACTTGTTGCAGGCGGTGCGCAATGCCGGTCGCATAATGCGCCGTGGTCAGGTCGCGCGAGACCACCACCAGCTGGCCGTCGCGTGAACCATCTTTGTATGTAGCGAGCTTCATGCCGTTCTTTCTGTTGTCCTGTCGTGGGTCCAGCCCCGCTGGAAAGCAGTCAGTTTACTGAACCGCTGCGCGGCCTTCGCCCCTCGTTGCTTGATCTGTTTTTTTTGATTTGTTGGCCCATTCACCCTCCATGCCCCGCCCGCCGTCCGCGCTGAAGCCACACAGCCCTTCCAACGCCTGGCCCATCTCGCGCTTGGGCTTGGTGCTGCTGACGCTGGCTGTCACCGCCGCGCACGGCTACTTGCTGCAAAGCCTGCCCGACACCCTGGGCCTGAGCGGCGCTGCCACCCCCATCTGCCGCGCCCGCAGCGCTGGTGTTCAACACGCGGCGCGTCGACCCCGAGCCGGTGAAGGTGGCAACGGCCCCGGCCAGGCCGAGCGTCAACCCGGTGGCTGCTGCCGGGGGGGCCATGCGCAGCGCCGGGACCGGCGGACCCAGCAGCCCCCAAGCGCCTGCCAGCGCCGGCGCCTTGCCCATCGAGTCAGCGCTTGCAGCAGCGCCGCCAGCACAAGAAACGTCCGCCCACGCAGATCAGGCCAGCGCTGAACCGACCACCTTGGCCATGGCCAGCGCCAAGCCGCCCGCGCCGACCGGTCACGGCACGCACGCCCTGCTGGTGCCGGCCTCGGCGCGGCTGAACTACGACATCGCCGGCCAAGCCCGCGGCATTCATTACTCGGCGCATGGCACGCTGACCTGGACGCAGGCGGAGGGCCGCTATGACGCGCAGTTGCTGATCAGTGTTTTTTTATTGGGCAGCCGCAGCTTGTCGAGCACCGGCGCGGTCACCGCCGACGGGCTGGTGCCAAGGCGCTTTGCCGACAAGGCCCGCAGCGAACTGGCCGCGCATTTTTTACCCGACCAGGGGCGCATCAGCTTCAGCGCCAACACGCCCGACGCGCCCTGGCAGCGCGGCGCGCAAGACCGGCTCAGCATGTTCTTGCAACTGGCCAGCCTGATGGCCGGCAACCCAGCCCAGGCCGCCGCTGGCACGCAGGTGCCGATGTACGTGGTCGGCCCGCGCGACGCTGAAGAATGGGTTTTTAACGTGGGGCCCACGCAAACCCTGGCCCTGCCCATGGGGCCGACGCCGGCGGTGTACCTGCTGCGCCAGCCGCGCCGCGACTACGACCAGAAGGTCGAGATCTGGCTGGCACCGCAACTGGGCTATTTGCCGGTGCGCATCAAGCAGACCCAGCACAACGGCGACTTTGTCGACCAGCAACTGACCTCGTCCAGCCCGCTGCCCTGAGGGCGACGGCCTCGCTGGCAGAAGGCAGATTTCTGACAGCCATGCCTTGAAGCGGCGCCCATCGTGACCACCTAAGCCAAAGGAAGGAACTTTCACCATGCAAATGCTTTACGACTCCGATTCCTTTGCGGTGGTCCAGATTCAAGCCCATGACGCGCAGACGCCCGCCCAAGCTCAGCTGACCCGCCAGGGCTTTGAGATTGTGGACAAGCGCTCGGGCAAAGAGGTGTACCTCGACGGCTCCTGGGCCGAGATGTTTCAGCAGCACCTCAACGGCTGGCAAGCCAACACACCCACGCAAGAGGAAGTAGAAACCACGCTCGAAGGCTACGCCGAACTGGCCCACACGCCCGTCGTGCTGCACTGAGGCCGAGGCTAGACGCTCAAGCGCTCAAGCGCTCAAGCGCTCAAGCGCTCAAGCGTTCCGGCGACCCAGGTAGCACCAGCGGTACAGCGGCTCGGCCAGCAGCAGCACCGCCGCCAGCCGCGTCACATGAAACGCGGTGACCACCGGCACGCTGAACTGCAACACCTTGGCGGTGATCGCCATTTCAGCGATGCCACCCGGCGCGGTGGCCAGCAGTACGGTGGCCCAGTGCAGCCCGGTCAGCCGGGCCAGCAGCCAGGCAAAACCGGCACTCAGCAGCATCATGGCCAGAGTGGAGAGTGCAACCGAGCCCATCCAGCGCGGCGCCAAGTGCACAAAGCTCGGCGTGAAGCGCACCCCCAAGCTGACCCCGATCAGCAGCTGCGCGCCATTGGTCAACCACAGCGGCAAGGCCGACAAGGTGATGCCCGACGCCGTCAACACCAGCGACACCGTGAGCGCGCCAATGAACCAGGGGTTGGGCCGGTCCAGCTTGAGCATCAGCCAGCAGCCCAGCCCGGTGAGGGCGGCCAGCAAGGCCAGGCCCGGCCCTTGCACCAAGCGCACGGCCGGCCCGCTCAGGTCCAGCCCGTGCAGGCCGGCCCCCTGAAACCCAAACGGAATCACCAGCGTGACCAGCAACACGCGCAAACTGTGCGCGGAGGCCACCAAGTCGCCACGCGCGCCGTGGCGCTCGCCCAGCAGCGTCATCTCTGAAGCCGCGCCAATGGGCGAGGCAAAGTAAGTGGTGATGCGGCTCAAGCCCGGCAAATGAAGCCAACCCGGCGCGCTGTGCACGCGGTGCAAGCACAGGCCAACAGCCCAACCCAGCGCCAAGGCCCAGACAATCCCTAAGGCAAAAGCCCACCACAAGCTGCCGAGCAAGGCCACCACGGTGGGCGTGAAGTACAAGCCCAGCGCCGCGCCAATCGCCCATTGGCTGCCATTGCGCAGCGGCGTCCAGCTGGCCGTGGCTGCGCCCAGCATGGTGGCGGCCGCCGTGCCCATGAGCGGGCCAATCATCCAAGGCAGCGGGGTGTTGAGCTGCAGGCACAACTGCGCGGCCGCCCAGGCCAAAAGCGCCGTGCCGGCCACGCGGCCAGCCAGCCGCAGGGCGTTCTGGGGCAAATAAGAAGTCAGCCCGTGGAGAAGCTGGGCACAGCGGCCAAGGAGGGACATGCAGGTCTTGAAGAAGGGCCGAGCGCGGCAGGAAAGGAAGCCTTAGTATCCCCCGATGACCCCACGCTTGCCTTCAACGCTCCGCACGCCAGCCCGACGCTCGTTCGCTGGGGCCGCGGCCGTTCTTGCTCGGTCGCTCTCGGGCTTGGCTTGGGTGGTGCTGGCCGGCTGTGCGGTGCAGCCCCACAGCGCACCAGCGTCGTCGATGACCACCGCCGCCCGGCTCGACGCCTTAGCGCCCGCCCCGGTGCTGCTGCTGGGCGAGCAACACGACGCGGCCGAGCACCAGCGGCTGGCGCAAGAAATCGTGAGCACCTTGGCGGCCCGCGGCCAGCTGGCGGCTTTGGCCATGGAGATGGCCAGCGCCGGCCGCAGCACTGCGGGCCTGCCGGCGAGCGCGAGCGAAGCGGACGTGCGCGCCGCGCTGCAATGGGACGAGGCAGGCTGGCCGTGGCCGGCTTACGGCCCGACCGTCATGGCCGCCGTGCGGGCCGACGTGCCGGTGCTGGGCGCCAACCTGCCCGCCGACCGGCTGCGCGCCAGCATGGCCGACGCGCAACTGGACCAGCGTTTGCCCGGCCCGGCGCTCAAGGCGCAGCAGCAATTGATTCGCCAAGGCCATTGCGACTTGCTGCCGCCCAGCCAGATCACACCCATGGCGCGGGTGCAGATCGCGCGCGACCTGCGCATGGCGCAAACCGTGCAAGCAGCAGCCCGCCAGGCTCAGCCCGGCCAGCGCGTGCTGCTGGTCAGCGGCAGCGCCCACGCCGACCGACAACTGGGCGTGCCGCAGCACCTGCCCGCCGACTTGCCCGTGGTGAGCCTGCGCCTGCGCGCCGGGGAAGCCAGCACGGCGGCCGAGAGCTTTGACACGGCCTGGACCACGCCGGCGCTGCCCGCAACAGACTACTGCGCCACGCTGCGCGAGCAGTTCAAGCCTGCCGCTGCGCAGCGCCCTGCCCCCTGAGCCGGGAACTGAGCCGGGCCCTCAGCCCCGGTTCAGGACTCAGGCCAAGCAGCCGTCAAGCGTGCTTGCGCACCGCGTCGGCCAGCACGTTGACCATGCGGTCGATGTGCTCTTTTTCGACGATGTACGGCGGGCACAGCACGATGTTTTCGCCGGCCGGGCGCACCAGGACGCCCTGGTGGAAGCACTCCATGAAGATGTCATAAGCGCGCTTGCCGGGTGCGCCGGCGATAGGCGCCACTTCCACCGCAGCGGCCAGTCCCAACGAGCGGATGCTGGTCACCGTTGGCAAGCCCTTGAGCGTGCTGTGCATGGCGTCGCCCAGCACTGTGCCCATCTGGCCGGCACGGGCGAACAGCTGCTCTTCTTGGAACAGCTTGAGCGTGGCAATCACCGCAGCGCAGCCCACCGGGTGGCCCGAATAGGTGTAGCCGTGGAAGAACTCGATGGCGTGTTCCGGGCTGGCCGAATTGGCTTTCATCATGGTGTCGTAAATGCGGTCGGTGCAGATCACGCCGCCCACCGGGAACACGCCATTGGTCACGCACTTGGCGAAGTTCAGCATGTCGGGCACCACGCCGTAGAAGTCGGCGGCGAAGTTGGTGCCCAGGCGGCCAAAGCCGGTGATGACCTCGTCAAAAATCAGCAAGATGCCGTGCTTGTCGCAAATCTCGCGCAAGCGTTTGAGGTAGCCCTTGGGCGGCAAGTACCAGCCCGCGCTGCCGGCAATCGGCTCGACGATCACAGCCGCCACGTTGCTGGGGTCGTGCAGCGGCAAGATGCGGTTTTCCAGTTCCAGCAGCAGGTCTTCTTGCCACTCGGGTTCGGCGCCGTGGATGTAGGCGTGGTTGACCGGGTCGTGGATGAAGCGCAGGTGGTCTACGCGCGGCAGCAGCGCCGCGCCATAGGCTTTGCGGTTGGCCGGGATGCCGCCCACGCTCATGCCGCCAAAGCCCACGCCGTGGTAGCCGCGCTCGCGGCCAATGAAGATGTTGCGGTGGCCTTCGCCGCGCGCGCGGTGGTAAGCCAGCGCCACTTTGAGCGAGGTGTCAGCCGCCTCTGAGCCGGAGTTGCAAAACAAGACCTTGTTCAAGTCGCCCGGGGCCATGGCGGCGATCATTTCTGCCGCCTTGAAGGCTTGGTCGTTGCTGGCCTGGAAAGCCGTGGCGTAGTCCAGCGTGTCCAGCTGCTTTTTGATGGCCTCGTTGATCGGCTTGCGGTTGTGGCCGGCACCCACGCACCACAGGCTGGAAATGCCGTCGAGCACCTGGCGCCCGTCATGCGTGGTGAAGTGCATGCCGTCGGCAGCCACAAACACCCGGGGGTCTTTGGCAAAGCTGCGGTTCGGCGTGAACGGCAGCCACTGGTGATCCATGTTGAAGGTTTGGTAGGCCATACGTGCTCCTGAATTTCGGACTGAAATGTTTACTTTAGGCTTCGCCATTCTGCCTTGCTTCGGGGCCGCCTGGCACAGCGCGGCCGCAACAAAAAAAGCACCTGAAGGGCCGGCTCGGCGGTACTGCGACAATTGCCGCGCCATGAGTCCAACTTACATCCTCACTCTTTCCTGCCCCGACCGGCCGGGCATTGTTCATGCCGTCTCGGGCTTTTTGTTCGAACGCAACGGCAACATCCTGGACGCGGCGCAATACGCCGACGACAAAGACGACGACGCCACCGGTCTTTTCTTCATGCGCGTGAGCTTTGCCTGCAGCGAACTGTCCTTTGACGCGCTCAAAGACGAACTGGCCGTGCTGGCTGGCAACTTCGGCATGCGCTGGAGCCTGCACCAAAGCAGCCAACCCATGAAAACCGTCATCATGGTCAGCAAAGAGGGCCACTGCCTGAACGACCTGCTGTTTCGCTGGAAGTCGGGCCTGCTCAAGCTGGACATCCGCGCCATCATTTCCAACCACCGCGAGTTCTACCAACTCGCGGCCAGCTACAACGTGCCGTTTCACCATGTGCCGGTGACGGCCGCGACCAAGGCCGAGGCCGAAGCCCGGCAGTACGAGATCATCCAGGCCGAAGGCGCCGAGTTGGTCGTGCTGGCGCGCTACATGCAAATTTTGAGCGACGACCTGTGCAAAAACCTCGCCGGTCGGGCCATCAACATCCACCACTCGTTTTTGCCCAGCTTCAAGGGCGCCAAACCCTACCACCAGGCCCATGCGCGCGGCGTCAAGCTGATTGGCGCGACCGCGCATTACGTGACCTCGGACCTGGACGAAGGCCCGATCATTGAGCAAGACGTGGCCCGCGCCGACCACAGCAAGACGGTTGAAAACCTGACGGCCACCGGCCGCGACACGGAAAGCCAGGTGCTGGCCCGCGCCGTCAAGTGGCACAGCGAACACCGCGTGCTGCTCAACGGCCACAAGACCGTGATCTTCAAATAAGACAAACGGCAGCCCATGACGCGCCCACCACTCCCATGAGCAGCTTGCCAGCTTCCACCACGGCGACGGCCTTGCCCCTGACGGGTGCCAAGCGCATCCCGCCCATCCAATGCCTGCTGACCTTTGAAGCGCTGGCTCGCCTGCGCAGCGTCACCCAGGCCGCCGAAGAGTTGTGCGTCACGCCCAGCGCGGTGAGCCACCGCGTCAAGCAGCTCGAACAAATCCTGGGCACCAAACTCTTTGGCCGGGCCGACTTTTCGCTCACCACGGAAGGCAGCGAATACCTGGCCCATGTGCGCGAAGGCTTGACCACCCTGCAAAAGTTCCCCGGCCTCGCCGGCCAAAGCGCCAACCCAGGCAAGCGCAAGCTGCGCGTGGCGGTCACGCCCACGTTTGCGCGCTCCATCTTGATACCGCGCCTGCGCCAGTTCACCGACGCCTACCCCGAGATCGACCTGACCTTGCAAGTCACCATTCCGCTGCTGGACGTGGTGGCCGAAGACACCGACTTGATGGTGCGCTTTGGCACCGGCCGCTATGCCGATGTCGAGCATGTCTGCTTGATGCAAGACGAGGTCACACCGCTGGCCTCGCCGGCTTTTGTGCGCGAGCACGGCCCCTACGCAGCCGCCGAGGACCTGGAAGGCGAAGCCCTGCTGCGCTCCCCGCTCGAACCCTGGCGCACCTGGTTTGCCGCCCACCGGCTCGACTGGGCCGAACCGCTGGACGGCTCACAGTTCAACGACGTCGGGCTCATGTGCGACGCCGCTGCCGCCGGCATGGGCATTGCCCTGGTGCGGCTGAAGCTGGGCGCGCCCTGGCTGGAAAACGGCTCGCTGGTGCGCCTGTACGAACGCAACGTGGCCAGCCCCCACGCCCATTACCTGTGCTGGCGCACGGGCATGATGGACCGCTGGGAATGCACGGCCTTTGCGGAATGGCTGAAGAAGTCCGTGCTGTGAGATCCTTCGTTTAAAGACGCATCAGGGGGGGTGCAAGAGGCTTTTCACAGCTTCGTGCAAATTTGCTCACGCAGCGGCCGCGCCGCCTTGGTTTAAAGTGGACCGCAGGAGCCCCCCGCCATGAACGCATCCGTATCCCCTGCCCAGCACACCCTGCTCGCCCGCGCCGACCGCCAGGCCGAGGTCGTGGCCGCGCTGCAAGCCGTGCTGCCGGCCCACGCGCTGCTGTGGAACAACGAAGACACCACGCCTTATGAATGCGACGGCCTGACCGCTTACCGCCAGCGTCCTTTGGTGGTCGCCCTGCCTGAAACCTATGAACAGGTGCAAGCCGTGCTGAAAACCTGCCATGCCCTGCAAGCGCCGGTGGTAGCGCGCGGGGCCGGCACGGGTTTGTCGGGTGGCGCCATGCCGCACCAGCTGGGCGTGACGCTGTCGCTGGCCAAGTTCAACAAAATTTTGTCGATGAGCGCGGCAAGCCGCACGGCGGTGGTGCAAGGCGGCGTGCGCAACCTGGCCATTTCCGAGGCCGCTGCGCCGCTGAGCCTGTATTACGCGCCGGACCCGTCCAGCCAGATTGCCTGCACGATTGGCGGCAACGTGGCTGAAAACTCAGGCGGTGTGCATTGCCTCAAGTACGGGCTGACGCTGCACAACGTGCTCAAGGTGCGCGGCTTCACCATTGAGGGCGAAGCCATTGAATTTGGCAGCGACGCACTCGACGCGCCCGGCTACGACCTGCTGAGCGTGCTGGTCGGCAGCGAAGGCATGCTGGCCGTGACCACCGAAGTCACCGTCAAGCTGGTGCCCAAGCCGCAGCTGGCGCGCTGCATCATGGCCAGCTTTGACGACCTGCGCAAAGCCGGTGACGCGGTGGCCGCAGTCATTGCGGCCGGCATCATCCCGGCCGGTCTGGAGATGATGGACAAACCCATGACCGCCGCCGTGGAAGACTTTGTGCACGCCGGCTACGACCTGAGCGCCGAGGCCATCTTGCTGTGCGAAAGCGACGGCACGCCGGAAGAGGTGGCCGAGGAAATCGGCCGCATGAGCGACGTGCTCACACGCTGCGGCGCCACCGCCATTGCCGTGAGCCAGGACGAGGCCGAGCGCCTGCGCTTTTGGAGCGGCCGCAAAAACGCCTTCCCCGCCTCGGGCCGCATCAGCCCGGACTACATGTGCATGGACTCCACCATTCCGCGCAAGCGCTTAGCCGACATCTTGCTGGCCATTGCCGAGATGGAAAAGAAATACCAGCTGCGCTGCGCCAACGTGTTCCACGCTGGCGACGGCAACTTGCACCCCTTGATCTTGTTTGACGCGAACGACCCCGACCAGCTGCACCGCTGTGAGTTGTTTGGCGCCGACATTTTGGAAACCAGCGTGGCCATGGGCGGCACCGTCACCGGCGAGCATGGCGTGGGCATTGAAAAGCTCAACAGCATGTGCGTGCAGTTCAGCGCCGCCGAAAACGAGCAGATGTTCGCCGTCAAACGCGCCTTTGACGCACACGGCCTGCTCAACCCCGGCAAGGTCATTCCAACCCTGCAACGCTGCGCCGAGTACGGCAAGATGCTGGTGCGCGGCGGCCAGCTCAGTCACCCCGACCTGCCGCGTTTTTGATGCAAGGCCTGCGCGGCTTGGCCTGGTTGCTGCTCTTGCAGTCGCTCGGCGAAGTGCTGGCGCGCGGGCTGCAGCTGCCCTTTCCCGGCCCGGTGGTCGGCATGATGGCCTTGCTGCTGGCGCTGCGCTGGCCGCTGGTGCGCGAACCGGTGGCCGCTTGCGCCGACTTCTTGCTCGCCCATTTGTCGCTGCTGTTCGTGCCGGTGGGCGTGGGCGTGATGACGCACCTGAGCCTGGTCAGCCAATACGGTGTGCGCTTGCTGGTGGTCATTGTGTTGTCCACGCTGGTCGGGCTGGCGGTGACGGCACTCACGCTGCGCTGGCTGTGGCCTGAAGCTGGCAGCACCTGCGCACCGCAAGACCATGCCTAAGTTCGTCGAACTCTGGGTCTACCTTTCGGCCTCGCCGCTGTTCGGCCTGACGGCCACGCTGCTCGTTTATTTGCTGGCGCAAGCGGCCTATGCCCGGCTGCAGCACGCGCCTTGGGCCAACCCGGTGTTCTGGACGGTGCTGGTGCTGGCCTCGGGCCTGCTGGCCAGCGGCGTGCCGTACCCGACCTACTTTGCCGGCGCGCAATTCATTCACTTCTTGCTGGGGCCAGCGGTGGTGGCCCTGGGCTGGCCGCTGTGGCTGCGCCGGGCTGATTTGCGCCAGCACTGGCGGCGTTTGCTGCTGGCCGCGCTGGCAGGCGGGCTGGCGGCCAGTGGCTCGGCGGTGGCGCTGGGTTGGGCCTTGGACCTGCCGCACGAGGTGTTGCTGTCGCTGGCGCCCAAGTCGGTCACCGCGCCGGTGGCCATGGGCATTGCTGAAAAAACCGGCGGCATCCCGGCGCTGGCCGCCGTCTTTTCGGTGATGACCGGGCTGGTCGGCGCGCTGGGCGGCAAGTACCTGTTTGACGCGCTGGGCCTGGCAACCACGCCCGCCGGCTGGACGCAGCGCGGCTTTGCGCTGGGCACGGCCTCACACGGCATCGGCGCCGCCCGCGCCTTGCAGGTCAACGCCGATGCTGGCGCCTATGCCGGGCTGGCGCTGAGCCTGCAAGCGGTGCTGGCGGCGCTGCTGCTGCCTTTGCTGCTGCCGCTGATGGCCCGCTTGCTGTGAGCGGCATCAACGCGCCCGCTCGACAGCAAGCTCACGTCGCCGCCTGCAAACCGTTCCTCAAGCCCGGCGCTGCGGCAAGCGACGGCGCAGGCCTGACCGTGCCCCCTCCGGCTGAAGTGCTGACCGCCTCGTTGACCGCGACGTCGCCCGACACCTGCCCGCCTTCTTCCACCACCAATTTGCCATAGCGGATCTTGCCGACCACGCGGCCGGTCGTGTGGACCGTCAGCTTTTGCCGCACGGTGAGTTCGCCGTCAAAGCGGCCGCGAATCTCGGCCACTTCCACCTCGGCGGCGCCTTGAAATGCGCCCTGCTCTGCAATCTGGATCACCCGCGACTTCATGGTCGCCTCCACCGAGCCTTCGACCATCAGCGTGTCGCAGTCGGTGATCTCCAAACCTTTGAGCTTGATGTTGGGGCCTACCGTGAGCTGGCTGCCGCCTTCCCGCACAGCCGTGGGGACCGGCGCACCCGTTGCGGCGGTGGTCTGCGCCGCGGCCCCTGCGCTGCTGCTGGTCGATGCGCCGCCTGGCCGCAATGAACTAGGGGGCTCGGGGTCGCGCCGGCCAAAAAACGGTTGTGCCATGGGGTTCCTTTTGAAAAGCAGCGATGCTACGAACACCCGTGCTGAAAAGTCGCTGCGCGCTGCAACAGCTGTAAGCAATTGCCCCGCTGTGCAAGCGCTGAAAACTCAGTGCCCAGCAGCCCGCGCGCTGGGCTGCCGGCCTAGGCGCCCCATCGCCGACAGGTCCACGCCGGGCTCGTCCGGCGACGGTGTCAGCTCGACCAGGACCACCAAGTCCCCGCCAAACCGGCCAATGCCCAGCGCGCCCATGACGCGCTGCTCTTCTTCCGCGGAGCCCATGCGCACAAAGCACAGGGCGCGCCGCTGCCCGCCTTGGTCGGCCTGCAGCACGTCCAGGCGCACTACAGTGCCAAAACGCTCGCACACACTTTGCAGCCGCGTTTTGACGGCCGACAGGTCGGGACAGGCTTGAAGAGGGGTGAGGACTCGGTTCATGAGATGGTCAACGCTGGCGGTCACTGACGCAGGAAGCACGCCAACACAAACTGTAGGACCGGCCAAGAGGTCCGGCTCACCCTTGCAGCCCGAGTTCTTGTAGGACGTTCGCCGACACCAGGTGTTGCGACCGGCTGAGCTTTTCCCCAAGGGTCAGTTGGCGTTACCCTGACGCGCCTCGGCTTGCGAGCCGCTTTTGCAAGTTGTGTTGGAGCACGGTCGTGTCTGCTTTGAATCCCGCCTTGACCTCGGTCTTGGACCCCGCCGTGAACGGGCACACCCCGCCGGCCCAGCGTCTTCTGGAGCGCATTGCCCGCGCCGGCAGCTGGCAGCTGACGCCTGGCGCACAGCGCCTGTGCTGGAGCACGGCCTTGGCTGAGCTGCTGCGCTGGCCGGCCGAGGCGGCGCCGCCGTGGACCCATCCGCGCGACTGGCTCACACCCGCCGGCGGCGAGCGGCTCGAAGCACTGCTGCAGGCTTGCCTGAGCAGCGGCCAAGGTTTTGACGAGGAGTTCACCGCGCTGACTGCCGACGGGCGGCGCATGAGCGTTCGGCTGATGGGTGAGCGCCACCGGCAGGGCGAGCACACCAGCGTGCAGGGCGTGCTGCAAGACCTGACCGACCAAAAACGCGCCGAGCAAGAGTCCTTGCGGGTGACCATGCAGCTGCGCACCACGCTGGCCAGCATGACCGAGGCCTTTGCCACGCTGGACCGCGAGGGGCGCTTTACCTACGTCAACCCGCGCACCGAAGAACTGCTGCGCCGCAGCAGCAGCGAACTGCTGGGCCGGCGCATCTGGCGCGAGCTAGACGACCAGGGCGACGACCGCTTGCGCCGCGAGTTGCAAGCCGCCTTGCACACCGGGCGCACCACCGAGTTTGAAGAGTTCTTTCAGCCCGCCGGCAAATGGCTGGAACTGCGTGCATACCCCTTCGTCGAAGGGCTGGCGGTCTACCTGCGCGACGTGAGCGTGCGTCATCAAGCGCAAGAAGACCTGCTGCTGCTGCAAACAAGCATTGCCCGCTTGAACGACATCGTGGTCATCACCGAAACCGGGCGCAGCCCGCGGCCACGCATCGTCTTCGTCAACGACGCCTTTGAGCGCCTGACCGGCTACAGCCAGGTCGAAGTGCTGGGCCGCACGCCGCGCTTGCTCGAAGGCCCGCTGACGCAGCCCGCCGAGCTGGACCGCATTCGTGAGGCGCTGCGGCGCTGGGAGCCGGTGCGGGCGGAGTTGATCAATTACAAAAAAAACGGCGAGCTGTTTTGGATGGAACTGGAGATCGTGCCGGTCGACGAGTCCAGCCGCGGCGTCAAGCATTGGGTGGCGGTGGGGCGCGACATCACGGCGCGAAAGGCGGCCGACGACGCGATTGAGCAACTGGCGTTTTACGACAACCTCACGCAGCTGCCCAACCGCCGCTTGCTGATGGAGCGGCTGCAAACCGCCTTGAGCACCAAAGGCACACGCACCCGGCAAGGCGCGCTGATGTTCATTGACCTGGACCACTTCAAGGTGCTCAACGACAGCCTGGGCCACGCCAAGGGCGACTTGCTGCTGCAAAAAGTCGGCGCACGCCTGAGCGCCTGCGTGCGGCGCGGCGACACCGTGGCGCGGCTGGGCGGCGACGAGTTTGTGGTGATGCTGGACAACCTGGCCGCCAACCCCGAGCTGGCTCACCAAAAAACCCGCGCCGTGGGCGAAAAAATCCTCACCGCCCTGAGCGAGCCCTACGACTTAGCGGGCCACCTGTACCACGGCACTTGCAGCGTGGGCATCACGCCTTTTCACAACGAGCAGGACGGCCTGGGCGACTTGCTCAAGCAGGCCGACTTGGCGATGTACCAAGCCAAGGCGTCGGGCCGCAACGCCATGTGCTTTTTTGACCCGGCCATGCAGGCCACGGCCAACTTCAATGCGGCGCTGACCTCAGAGTTGCGGCAAGCGCTGCACGAGCAGCAGTTTGTGCTGCACTACCAGCCGCAAGTCGGGCACGGCGGCCGCATGATGGGGGTGGAGGCGCTGGTGCGCTGGCAGCGCGGCAGTGTGTTGGCCACGCCGAGTGACTTCATCACGCAGGCCGAAGACAGCGGCCTGATCTTGCCGCTGGGCCGCTGGGTGCTGGAGACGGCCTGCGCGCAGCTGGCGCTGTGGGCGCGCCGCCCGGAAACCGCCCACCTCACGGTGGCCGTGAACGTGAGCGTGCGGCAGTTCCGTCACCCCGAGTTTGTGGAGCTGGTGATGAAGGTGATGCAGCAAACCGGCATTCGGCCGGACCGGCTCAAGCTTGAACTCACCGAGAGCCTGCTGGCGACCGACATCGGCGTGACGATTGCGAAGATGGGCGTGCTCAAAGACGCGGGCGTGACGCTGTCGATTGACGACTTCGGCATGGGTTACTCGGCGCTGTCCTACCTCAAGCACATGCCGCTGGACCAACTGAAGATCGACCGAGCGTTTGTCAAAGACGTGTTGACCGACCCGAACGACGCGGCGATTGCGCGCACCATCATTGGCCTGGCGCAAAGCCTGGGCTTGGCCGTGATGGCCGAGGGCGTGGAAACCGAAGCGCAGCGCGACTTTTTAGCGCGCCACGGCTGCGAGTGTTACCAAGGCTATTTGTATTCGCGGCCGCTGGCGATTGAAGCGCTCGAGGTTTTATGCAGGGCAAGGCGCTGGCGAGTTCCGGCTGTTGAGCTGTTGGCACGCGTTTGACCCTTGTGCCGCAAAGCCCGGGGTGGCCGGCTGGGCTGCTGGCACTCATGTCGCCTTCGCTGCCGCAAATCGGCCCCACCCAGCCGGCCACCCCGTGGCTCTGCTTTGACTGTTTCGTTTTGCCTCGCTCGCTCTGTGTGGTTCTGTCTGTTTTGCCTGAAATGGGCTTGTGCTTGATCCCTTGGTCCTGAGCCTGCCGAAGTAGGCTGTGCCCGAATGGATGAAGCTGTCTTGGCAAACGCTCATTAAACAGGGGCCTGGTTCAAGCCGATGCGGCCTTTGGGTGTGCGTCCACCAAAGATCGCTGTGCCCACGCGCACCAGGGTGCTGCCGGCCTCGATGGCGGCTTCGAGGTCGGCCGTCATGCCCATCGACAAGGTGTCCAGCGGCTGGGGCAACACGCCCGGGGCGTTGAGTGCGTCGAACAACTGCCGCACTTGGCGCAGCACGGCCAGGCCCGCCGCCGCATCGGGCGCGGGTTCGGGAATGGCCATCAAGCCGCGCAACACCAAACGCGGCAAAGCCGAGATTTGCAGGGCCAGCGGCAGCACGTCCTCCGGCGCAAGACCCGACTTGTTGGCGCCGCCGTCCATGTTGACTTGCAGGCAAATTTGCAGCGGCGGCAGGTCGGCCGGGCGCTGCTCGCTCAGGCGCTGCGCGGTTTTGAGCCGGTCCACCGATTGCACCCAGTCAAAGTGCTCGGCCACCAGGCGCGTCTTGTTGCTTTGAATGGGGCCAATGCAATGCCAAGTGAGCAGCGGGGCGGCCGGGCTCGGCGGCTTGCCATTGGCGCAGCGCCAGAATTTTGTCCACACCTTCTTGGATGTAGTTTTCGCCAAAGGCGCGCTGGCCCGCGGCCACCGCCTCGAGCACCGCGTCGGCACCGAAGGTCTTGGACACCGCCAGCAGCTGCACGCTGGCCGGGTCGCGGCCAGCGGCCGTGCAGGCGTCAGCCATGCGCTGGTGGACCAGCGTGAGTTGGTGGGCAATCGTCACGGGGGGCGTCGTCATAATGGAACTGTAACCTTGTGGAGGAACTCCAAATGGACACACAGCCCCCGGCACCAGCGTCTGCGCTGATGACGCGCCTGCTGGCTTTGACGGTGACGCAACAGGCATCGGACCTGCATTTGTCGGCCGGGCTGCCGCCCCTGCTGCGCGTGCATGGCGACTTGCAGCGGCTCAACGAACCCGCTTGCACGCACGAAGACATCCAGGCGTTGGTCGGCAGCTTGATGACGCCCGAGCAACGCCGCACGTGGGACGAGTCGCTGGAGCTGGACTTTGCTCATGAAGCGCCCGAGCTGGGGCGCTTTCGCGTCAACGCTTTTCACCACCAGCGCGGCGCAGGTGCAGTGCTGCGGCGCATTGCCAGCCGCATCCCGACCCTTGCCGAACTTGGACGCCCCGCCGCTGCTGGCCGAGCTGGCGCTCAAGCCGCGTGGTTTGCTCTTGGTGACGGGCCCGACCGGTTCGGGCAAGTCCACCACGTTGGCGGCCATGCTGGACTGGCTGAACACGCAACGCGCCGGCCATGTGCTGACGATTGAAGGACCCGATTGAGTTTGTGCACGCCTCGCGCCAGTGCCTGGTGCACCAGCGCGAGGTGGGCGCGCACACGGCGGGCTTTCATGCCGCGCTGCGCTCGGCCCTGCGCGAAGACCCGGACGTGATCTTGGTGGGCGAGCTGCGCGACCTCGAAACCATTCGGCTGGCGCTGACCGCCGCCGAAACCGGCCACTTGGTGCTGGCCACGCTGCACACGGCCAGCGCCGCCAAGACCATCGACCGGCTGATCGACGTGTTCCCCGCCAGCGAAAAAGACATGGTGCGCACACTTGCTGTCGGAGTCGCTGTTGGCGGTGGTGTCGCAAGTGCTGTGCAAAACGCGCGATGGCGCAGGCCGCGCCGCCGCCTTCGAGGTCATGCTGGGCACGCCGGCCATTCGCCACCTGATCCGCGAGGCCAAGGTGGCGCAGATGTATTCGGCCATCCAGACCGGCGCTGCCGTGGGCATGCAGACGCTGGACCAAAGCCTGGCCGATCTGGTGCGCCGGCAACGGGTATCGGCAGCCGACGCCCGGGCCTTGGCGCGGATGCCGGAAAATATCCCCGGTTGAGCCGCGCGCTTTTTTCTTTTTTGGCTTCGTTTCACTTTTACAAAGGCTTTCGTCCATGAGCACCACCCCCAGCATCAACGCCCGCCCTTACGACGCCGCAGCCCCCCGCCGGGTTGCCTTTTTGGGTCTGGGCGTCATGGGTTACCCGATGGCTGGCCACCTGGCGCTGGCGGGCCAGCAGGTCACGGTGTTCAACCGCTCACCGGCTAAAGCCGAGGCCTGGGTCAAAGAATTCGCTGGCACCAGCGCACCGCGCAGCGCCGCCACGCCGCGCCTGGCCGCGGCTGACGCGGACATCGTGTTTTGCTGCGTGGGCAATGACGAAGACTTGCGCGCCGTGACGCTGGGCGCCGACGGCGCCTTTGCCGGCATGAAGCCCGGCGCGATTTTTGTGGACCACACCACCGCCTCGGCCAGCGTGGCGCGCGAGCTGTACGCCGCTGCCAAGCAGATCGGCCTGGCCTTTGTGGACGCCCCTGTGTCCGGCGGTCAGGCTGGTGCGCAAAATGGCGCGCTCACCGTCATGTGCGGCGGCGACGCTGCCGCGTTTGACGTCGTCAAGCCGGTGGGCGTGGCCTTTGCCAAGGCTTTCACACTGATGGGCGCCAGCGGCGCCGGCCAGCTGACCAAGATGGTCAACCAGATTTGCATCGCCGGTCTGGTGCAGGGCCTGAGCGAGGCCGTGGCCTTCGGCCAAAAAGCCGGCCTGGACTTGAACCAGGTGCTGGACGTGATTGGCAAAGGCGCGGCGCAAAGCTGGCAGCTGGACAACCGCGGCAAGACCATGGCGGCCGACAAGTTTGACTTTGGCTTTGCGGTGGACTGGATGCGCAAGGACCTGGGCCTGGTGATGGACGAGGCCAAGCGCAACGGCGCCCGCCTGCCGGTCACCGCGCTGGTGGACCAGTTCTACGGCGACGTGCAGGCCATGGGCGGCCAGCGCTGGGACACGTCCAGCCTGATCAAGCGGCTGAAGTAAAAAAGAAAAAGCCCTGAGCCTGCGTGAGCAGGTTCAGGGCCGGCAGGCAAAGTTGCCAGTGCTGGCAGACTGGGTCGTCTGGCTTACAGCTTGACCGAGCCAGACGCCGGCGCCGCCGCAGGCGCGGGCTGCAAGCGGCGCAATTCTTCGGCGCTGATGGTTTCAAAAATACGTACCACGCGCTTGACGTTGGGCACGCCGCGGGCGACTTCGGTGGCGCGCTCGGCTTCGGCCGTGGTCACGCGGCCCATCAGGTACACCACGCCGCGCTCGGTGACCACCTTGATGGCGTTGGCCTGCAGTTCCTTGGCGTCAAACATGCCCGCCTTGACGCGGCTGGTGATGACCAAATCCGACGAGCGGTCCATCAGCGAGGGCGTGTTGGACACCGACAGTTCGTTGAACACCTTGACGGCGCCCTCGACCTTGGCAACCAACTCTTGCACGGCCTGCTGGTCTTGGGCGTTGGGCACTTCGCCCGTCAGCAGCACCTGGCGGTTGTAGCTGGTGACTTCGACCCGCACGCGGGTGCCGAAGTTTTCACGGATGCGGCTGCCCGCGCGCAGTTCGATGCCTTCGTCTTCGAGCTGCGTGCCCGAGGTGCGGCGGTCCGATGCGACCATGGCGGTGCCGGCGGCCGCGCCAATCATCAGCGGGGCGCAAGCCGTCAAGGCGGTGGCAGACAAGGTGGCCGCGCAGGCGGCCAGGGTGAGTCGTTTCAACAAAGCGGTGTTCATGCGGGGGTCTCCTGATCGCCTAACAGTTGGATGTCCACGCCGTCGCAAATGCAGTGCAGCACCAAGAGGTGAACCTCCTGGATGCGGGCCGTGCGGTCGTGTGGGACGCAAATATGCACATCGGTTTCGCGCAGCGCGTGGGTCATCTTGCCGCCGCCCTTGCCGGTCAGGGCCACGACGGTCATCTCGCGTTCGTGCGCAGCTTCAATGGCGGCCAAGACGTTGGCCGAATTGCCGCTGGTGCTGATCGCCAGCAACACGTCGCCGCCGCCGCCAAAGGCGCGCACTTGCTTGGAAAAAATAACGTTGAAGTCGTAGTCGTTGCCAATCGCCGTGATGATGGAGCTGTCGGTGGTCAGCGCAATCGCGGCGAGTTCGGGGCGTTCGCGTTCGTAGCGGCCCACAAACTCGGCCGCGAAATGCTGCGCGTCGGCGGCCGAGCCGCCGTTGCCGCAGGCCAGCACTTTGCCGCCGCTGGTGACGCTGGCCAAGATGGCTTGCACCGCCGCTGCAATGGGTTTGGACAAGACTTGTGCGGCCTGGTATTTCAGGTCGGCGCTGTCGATGAAATGTTGTTCGATGCGTTGTTCAAGCATCGGGCAATGATAGCGGCTAGCCAGCGTCAGACCTGCTGACTCATCAGGGGCCGCTGCCGATCAGGGCCAAGCCCATCAGGAAGCGTCGAAGGCCGCCTTCAGCCAGGTCAGCGTGGGCGCGCCATCAGCGGCTGCGCCTTCGACCAGCACCACGTCAAAGCGGCAGGGCGGCACGCGGCTCAAGCGCAGCAGGTAGTGGCGCGCGGCATAAACGATGCGCTGCTGCTTGATCGCCCCAATGCTGGCGCCCGCGCCGCCGTGGCTGGCGCTGCTGCGCTGGCGCACTTCCACAAACACCAGCGTGCCGTCCGGCGCGGCCATGACCAGGTCAATTTCGCCGCCGCCGCGCCCCGGCGTCTTGAAGTTGGCCACGAGCAAGCGCAGGCCGGCGCGCTCCAGGTGGTCGCGCGCCAAGGCCTCGGCCTGGTCGCCACGCCGCTTGGTGGTAACCTGACCTCCCGAAGTCGCTGGTTCTGCAGCCGCCTTCGCACCCTGCTTTCTGGAAAACCACATTGAACGCTTCTTTCGACCTCGCCCTGGAGGCTGCGCGGGCGGCTGCCGGCTTGCAGCACTACCCCTCAGGCGCACTGTACGTGGTCGCCACGCCGATTGGCAACCTCGCCGACATCAGCCTGCGCGCACTGCACGTGATGGCCCTGGTGGACGCGATTGCCTGCGAAGACACCCGCCACACGCAAACCATGCTGCGCATGTACGGCATCAGCAAGCCGCTGCTGCCGGTGCATGAACACAACGAGGCCGAAGCCAGCGCCAGCGTGATCGAGCGGCTGCAGCGCGGCGAGCGCGTGGCCTACGTGAGCGACGCCGGCACGCCCGCCGTCAGCGACCCGGGCGCCCGCCTGGTGGCAGCGGCGCGGGCTGCGGCCTGCCCGATCTTGCCGCTGCCCGGCGCCAGCAGCGTGACGGCGGTGCTCAGCGTGGCTGGCGTGTCGGGCGGCAGCGGCTTTGTGTTTGCCGGCTTTTTGTCCAGCAAGGCGGCCGAGCGCGAACAAGCCGTGCTGGCCCTGCAAGCCCAGCCCCAAGCCGTGGTGCTGCTGGAAGCGCCGCACCGCATCGAGGCGCTGGCCCGCGCCCTGTCTGTGCTGGGCGACCGGCCCGTGACCGTGGGCCGCGAGCTGACCAAGCAGTTTGAAGAAATCGCCACCGTGGCCGCTGCCGACTTGCCGGCCTGGCTGAGCGCCAACCCCCAGCGCACACGCGGCGAGTTTGCGCTGGTGCTGCACCCGCAAGCCACGGCTGCCGACGCCAGCGACAACGACCGGGTGCTGCGCTTGCTGCTGGCCGAGCTGCCGCTGAAAACCGCCGTCAAGCTGGCGGCCGACATCACGGGCGCGCCGCGCAACGCGCTGTACGACGCCGCGCTCCAGCTCAAGAGCGCATGAACCCGGACGCCGCAACAATCTGGCGCGCGCCGCGCTGGGCGCTGGCCGTGTTGCTGGCGCTGCTGGGCATGCTCGGGCCGTTTTCCATCGACACCTACTTGCCCGCTTTCTCCGGCATTGCCCAGTCGCTGGGCGCCACGCCGGTGGAGATGCAGCAAACGCTGTCGGCCTACCTGTTTGGCTTTGCCTTCATGAACCTCTTTCATGGCGCCTTGTCAGACAGCTTTGGCCGCCGGCCGGTGGTGCTGTGGGGCATTGCGGTGTTCACCGTGGCGTCGGCCGGTTGCGCCTTGTCGCAAACCATCGGCCAGCTGGTGTTTTTCAGGGCGCTGCAAGGCTTGTCCACCGGCGCGGGCATCGTGGTGTCGCGCGCAGTCATTCGAGACATGTTCCCGCCGGCCCAAGCCCAGCAGGTGATGAGCCAGGTGACGATTTACTTTGGCGTGGCCCCGGCGATTGCGCCCATCATTGGCGGCTGGCTGTTTGTGCATACCGGCTGGCACAGTGTTTTTTGGTTCCTCACCGCCGTTGGCGTGGCCTTGTGGACGGCCAACTACAAGCTCTTGCCCGAAACCCTGCACGCCAGCCAGCGCCAGCCGTTCGAGGTGAGGCACCTGATGCGCGGCTATTGGCAGCTGGGCTCGAATCCGCGCTTTTTGCTGCTGGCCCTGGCCAGCGGCATTCCGTTCAACGGCATGTTTTTGTACGTGCTGTCAGCGCCGGCTTTTTTGGGCGAAGTGCTGGGCCTGGCGCCCGAGCAGTTCTTTTGGTTCTTTTTGCTGACCATTGTGGGCGTCATGAGTGGCGCCTGGGTCAGCGGCCGCCGGGCGGGCCTCTGGGCGCCTAAGAAACAGATTCGCCACGGTCTGGTGATCATGCTGTGCATGGCCGTGCTCAACCTGGTGGCCAACTTGCTGTTCCAGCCGCAGGCCTGGTGGGCCTTGTTCCCCATCGCCTTCTTTGCCTTTGGCTGGGCGCTGATGGTGCCGGTCGTCACCTTGCTGGTGCTGGACCTGTACCCCGAGCGGCGCGGCATGGCTTCGTCGCTGCAAGCCTGCATCGGCTCGAGTGCCAACGGCATCGTGGCTGGCGTGCTGGCCCCGCTGGTGATGCATTCCCACGTGGCGCTGGCAGCGGCGTCGCTGGCCTTGCTGGGCGTGGGCATGGTGTCCTGGGCCTGGCTGCACCACCGCTGGCCTGATGTGGGCCAATACGTGCAGGAGCACGGCTGAGCCAAGCCGCTGCCGCTTCAAAAAATCGCTCAGAGCTGGCGCAGGCTCACTGTGCCGGGTCGACCGGCGTATTTTTGGCGCGCCGTCAGGTGCTCGACCTGCACCTTGGCTGAACGGGCACCGTACACCTCGGCTTGTAGCCACTCGGCTTCCAGCGTCAGCGCCGCCTCGTCGGCCAAGCGCGTGTGCCAGACCTTGGCGGCTGCGTCCCAGCGGTAGCCTCGCGCTTTGAGCGCGTCTTTGGCGTCAAACGGCGCGTTGGTGGCCTGCAGGCGGTACGACGGCGCACGCGCGCTGTGCGCCAGCCGCAGCAAGCCGGGTTGGCCCGAGACCGGCAGCGGCGGCATCAGCACTGCCAGCAGCGCGTGGCAATCCATCTCGGCGCGGTGGGCGTCGTAAAACCAGCCCAGTTCCATGGCCAGCGTCGTCAGCTTGGCCGAGCCCCGGCCTTCTTGCTTCCAGTCGATGTCGGCAAAGGAGCAAGCCCAGTCCAGCTCGGCAAACGCCGGCCAGCGCGCTTCGACGAACGGGCGGTCAAAGCCGGCGTTGTGGGCGATCACCAAGTCCACACCGTCCAGCAATTGGGCAATCCGCGCTTCGTCCATGCGCTGGCCGCGCAGCATCTCGTCGGTGATACCCGTGAGTGCCTGCACCTCGGCCGACAAAGGCTCGCCCGGGTCTTCCAGGCCGTCGTACACCTCGACGGCGCCGACCGGCAAGCCGGTGCTCATATCCAGATCAAAACGCAGCAAAGCCAACTCGATCACGCGGTCGCGTTGCGCGTTCAGGCCGGTGGTCTCGGTGTCCAGCACCACCACGCGCAGCACAGGGCCAGTGGCCGTGCCCGCAAAAGCCAGCTGCGGCTGCAAACGGCGCAGCACGCGAAAGTCAGGGTGCTGCTCCAGCAAGGCGGCCATGGCGTGGGCGTCTGAGTCGGCCGGCGCAGCAAGCAGCTTGGCGCTTGGCGCCGCCACCGCAGGCGGCAGCTCAACTGCGGCTGGCTGCGCCAGCGGCACAGGGCAGCAGCACAGGCGGGATGGCCACGGCGGGCGGCACCGCATACGCCAGGGCCGGCTCGGCAGGCTCAGCCAGCTTGGCGACAGGCGCGTCGGTGCTGGTCAGTTCGAGAGGGGCGGCGGGCACCGCCGGCAGTGGGGTGGCGGTTCGGGCCGGGCTGCGGCGTTGACGAGCAGCTGGCTGCGGCTCAGCAGCGGGCAAGCCGTCGTCAAAGCCAAAGCCCAGCTGCGAATTGGGGGAAGAATTCATGGGCTGCTTTGTAGCACGCTAGCAGGCATGATGGGCGACATGAAGCCCCGATTTACGCTGGCAGTTGCTGTGCTGTGTGCGGCAGCGCTGCTCAACGCCTGCAACCCCGCACCGCTTGATGCGGCGCTGCAAGCCCAGCCCCACCGCCCTGAAGACGCCGAGCAACACCTGGTGGGCGCCTGGCTGCGGGAAGACGCCGACAGGGGCATCAGCGCGCGGCGCATCCTCCGGCTCGAAGCCGACGGCTCTTTTGAAGAAAGCGTGCGCCTGACCGACCCGACCGGCAGCAGCAGCGAACACCGCCACGCCGGCACCTGGCTGTTTGACGGCACCAACCTCAAGCGCAAATACACCCTCATGAACGGCCAGCCGCCTTCGCGGCTGAACCTGCCGTTCGCCACGTTTGAAGTGCAGTTCCCATCACGTCACGAATGGGTCGGCACAGACCATATTCACAAGCACCGCATCGTGTACCGGCGCGTGGCGGTGGAGACGGCGCTGTGAGCGATCAACGCAGCACGGCGCTGGCGCGGGCTTCCTGGATCAGTGCTTGCGCGTCTTCTTCCAGCAAGAAACCGGCTTGACGCGCGCGGTCGGCGGCGCGGCTGACGGCGGCCACGTAGGCTTCGTGCGAACCGTAGCGCTCTTGCAGAGACAGGCGGGTATCACCCCGCGCGGCGCGTTCTTGGGCGGTGCGTGCAAACGGCAGCATGCCGCCCACGTAGTTGCAGATCTGGTCTTGGTGGAAGGGCTTGTCGCCGCCGGCGGTGAGGTTCCAGCCAAGGTAAGTGCCCAGCGGGGCATCAGCCAGCACCACCGGCACGCCGCCGAGTTCGTTGCCGTCGGCGTCGACCTTGGGCGCCATCATCTGCAGCACCTGTTTGATCTTGGGCGGCGCAAAGGACGGAATGCCTGAGCCGTCGATGGCGCGGAACTCAGGGCCCCAGTCGTAGTCGTGCACGGGCATGATGAAGTCGCGCTCGGGCAGCGTCGGCCGCAAACCGGGCAGCGCCGGGAAGCCCAGCGCAGCCTTGTGGGCCTCGGCCAAGGTGCCGCCGGCCAGCGTGGGGTAGCGGCTGGCAGGTGGCTCGGTGCCCTTCATGACCCAATTGCGAAAGTGCACGCGTAGCGCGTTGACGGTCTGCGTGTGCGGCATGGGGTTGGCCGGCAAGACGCCCACGCCAAAGTTGTTGCCTGGGCAGGCAGGCCCCGCCTTGGGCAAGCCGACGCCGGGCAAGCTCGAATCAAAGCCGCCCGCGCCACCGCCGTGGTTGCTGCTGGCGATGTAGTAACGCTTGACGTTGGCAGGCAGTGGCAGGTCTTGCTTGGCGTCGGTGCCCACCCACTCCGGTGTGAGCTTGAGCGCCCACACTTCGGCAGAGCCAAAGTGCTCCATCACCTTGGGGCAGGTCTGCGTGGCCAGGCAGCGGTCCAAGATGCCGGCAGAAGGCAGACCACGCACGGGGTCTGGGTGCGGCAGCCACCACTGCGGGCCTTCGCTGCCCGCCTGGTACAGCTCGAGCACGCCGTCAGGCTGCGCCCAGCGAAAGTTCAGCGCAATGCGGCGGCCCGCAATGATGGGCCACAGACCGTCGTGCACGCGCGCGCCAGCTTCGTCGCGGTTAAAGCCCAGGTGCAACCAGCCGCGCAAGTAATTGCCGGACTGCGACACGCCCCGGCCGATGCTGTGTTTGACCGCCTTGGCAATCGGGTTCGGGGTGCCAACGTCGTCGGCAGCGGCGTGCTTGAAAAACACACCCACGTCGCGCCAGGCGGCAAAGCCGACGCCCAGCACGTAAGGGTCAGCGGCGGTGAAGACCACTTGGTACAGCTGCTTGGCATCGAAGCCGTTTTTCAGGCAAATCTGCGTGGGGTCGGGCACGCCGGGGAAGGGGTTTTGGGCGTCGCAGCGGGCCCAGGCCCAGTCTTTGGCATCTATGGTTTGCTCGCCGATCACCTCGCCCGCCATGGTTTCACCGGTCCGCGCAGTGAGCTTGGCCCGCGTCGTGTCCAGGCTTTGCGGCTGGTAAGGCACGGGGTTGGTTTGCACCATCAAGGGCTGAGACGCGGGGCCCGAGCGGTTGACGATGCGGGCAAACACCTGGCCAGTCACGCGCGAGCCGTCGGGCTGCCGAGCCACCGGCACTTGCAAGAACTGCATGCCGGCCACCGACGCCGTGGGCCGCACGCGCGTGGCGCCCGCGTTGTCACCCTGCCAAGCGCTGTTGAGGTTGATGTCCCCCAAGGCCCGCTCCTGCGGTGCAAAGGGGAACACCCGGCCGCGGTTGGGCACGTCGTGCCACATCATGCCGCTGGCCTGTTGCAGATTGACCGGCTTGTAGATCACAAACGAGGCGACGTAACGCACCTTGCCGTCGGCGTCCTTGGCCAACTCGATGTCCTGGATGATGGCGTTGCCGGGCAGCTTGGGGTCGAGTTCGCCAAAGGCACGACCTGCCACTTGCTCGTAAGCCATGCCAGGGCTGCTGCCTTCCAGCGCAGGCATGGGCAAGGTCTCGTCGATCACGATGCGCGTCACGCGCGCTTGCACGGCGCAGCTCAGGCTGAGCAGGCTGCAAGCGAGCATCCAGGGGGCTTGGGTCATGGTGCTTTCCTCGGAAGGGGGTGGCTCAAGTTAGGGAGGGCTCAAGCCCTGGCTCAAGGCTTGCGCGGCGCGGTTTGCAGCAGGGCGCCGACCTGGTCTTTCCACCACTTGGCCTGGCCGGTGGTGCCGTGGCCCGAGGTCTGGTCGCTGGCCGGGATCAGCAGCAGGCGGGCGTTGGGAATGCGCTGCAGCGCCCGTTCCATCACACCAAACTCGGGCGGGTTGCGCTCGTCGTCGGCCGCGTTGATGGCCAGCAAGGTGGCCTTGATTTTTTCCAGATCGGCCAAGGGGTTGTAGTCGCGCGATGAATCCCATTGGTAGAGCACGTCGTTGGCGTCTGCCGTGAAAGGCGCTTTCAAACGTGCGTCGAGGAATTGGTCGGCCTTTTCACGCGTCGGTGCCGCGCTTTGCAGCCCCAAGTTGCCGCCGTTGGTGCCAATGGCAAAAAACACAGACGCAAAGCGCGCGCTCGGTGGCTGGGTTTGGTAGTTGCCGCCCAGCCAGGCCGGGTCGCTGCGAATCGAGTCGGTGATGAGGCGCCGCATCATCCAGTTGCGGCCCGACATTTCGCTGGGCATGGAGGCCATGGGCACCAGCACGTCCATGAAGTCGGGGTGGGCAATGCCCCACATCCAGGTCTGCATGCCGCCCATCGAGTTGCCCAACACCAGGCGCACATGCTTGAGGCCCAAGCCTTCGCTGACCAAACGGTGCTGCGCAGACACCATGTCAGCGTAGTTGTAGCGCGGGAACTGCGCGCGCATGCCGTCCGACGGCTTGGTGGTACGGCCCGTGCCGATCGCGTCGGGCAAGATGATGAAATACTTGGCCGCGTCCAAGGGCTGGCCGGGACCAAACAGCTGGCCAGCAAACGCCGGCGTCAACATCGACGCCCCCGAGCCCGCCGTACCGTGCAAGATCACCACCGGCTCGCCGGTCGGCTCGCCCACCGTGGTGTAGCCCACCTTCAGCTCGGGCAGCACCTGTCCCGTGTGAAAGCGAAAGTCCTTGGCCGTCCAGACGCCCACCTTGGGCGCGGGGTAGTTTTGCGCCGCAGCGGCCAGGGTCCACAAGGACAAAAGACAAGCGGATGCGATTTGAAGCCAGCGCTGCATGGTCATGCCTTCGGGTGATGAAAAACGAAGAGTCCTGCGCCAGACGCCGCAGGTTTCGTTGCACTCTAGGGCCGGCAGACAGCGCCTGCTGTCGCGTCTGCGGCAGCTCGGGGACCGACCGGGCAGCTCTTTTTGTCGGCGCCGAGAGCCGAACTCGTACCTTTCAATTACCCGGCCATTTAAGACCGCTGTTCATCAGGTTTTAATTAGGAATGAAAGTACCTGCGCAATGCCCAGCCACAGGCTGAGCCATCTGCGACGAGCCCCCAAGGAGAGGTTGCAAACGCTGATGTTTGCTGCGCTGGCGAGGATCGATGGTGGCTGTGCTGCGGACCACGGTCATCGCCTACGCACTGGGCTGACCGGGGAGGTTGAGCGCCGCGTGACCATCTGGATCGAGCGGGCCGTCGCGGCAGCGGCAGCGGCTGGGGCTGGGGCTGAGGCTGCTCACCCTGGTACTCAACGACGCCTTTTAGGGCTGACCGCGAAGGACTTTTGAACAACCCGCTGCTGGGTGACTGGTACCGCTATGGCTGGGCGGTCAGCGCACCTTGATGACCACTTTGCCTTTGGCACGGCCGCTTTCGACGTAGGCCATGGCTTCGTTGGTGGATGCGAATGGAAAAATCTTGTCCACCGTCGGCCGAATAGCGCCGGAATCGATCAGCGCCGCAATTTGCCGCAATTGCTCACCGCTGGCCCTCATGAAAAGAAATGAATAGCTGGTGTTTCGACTTTTTGCTTTTCTTCTGGCACTGAAACTGAGCAGGCGCATGAGTTGCCCATAATGCCAAGCGAGCTTTTGAGCTTCGGCAAACCCAGCATCAGGTGGACCAGATATAGAGACGACCTGCCCCCCTGGCTTCAAGACGTTGAAGGACTTATTCAATGCCGTGCTGTCTTGGCTGTTCAAAACCAAGTCATAGCCGCTGAGCACCGTTTCGAATTCGGTCCGCTTGTAATCCACCACCACATCAGCGCCCAGGCTTTTTACCCAATTCACGTTGGCG